>MQUG01000175.1:0-109606 GCA_007213375.1 Steinernema feltiae
CGGAAAACGTGGACGTCCGTGTAAGAATGCGGTTTCTGCTCCAGTTGAATGTAAACCCGTCTTTGCACAACCGCAAGTTGTCCAGTTCGTTGATCAACTATCGGAACCAGTCGAGGAATGCTGGGGCCCACGGTGTGGAGAACTTCGCAGACCTCAGTCGAAGTACTGTTCCGATGAGTGTGGAATTGCTTTGGCTGGTGTCCGTCTGAAGAAGTTTCTTCCCGGAATACTCGACGACTACTGGCGGAATCCGCCTCGAAACTTCGTTGAAGCGGAGAAGCGAGTCAAAGAAATAGACGAAGAAGGCGATCGTCTAAAACTTCGTATCAAAGTGCTTACTGAGTATGCCGAAATGCTGGACGAGTGGAATAGAGTAATAACGGATTATTAGCATCGTCACTACTACTACTACTACATACTGTTTAGGTTGTTATGCAGATGGCCGTCGACGAGGAGTACGTGGCACCAAGCACCGGAGATGACTTTGTATGACATAGTGCGTTTACATTAGTGCAACATGTGATTTCAGACTGTTCATTGCCAAATCTGCTCAGCCGATGTCAATGTGAAGGGTTTCACGAAACATGTGGAACGTTGCTTTATACGTGTAGAAAAAACTATGTCGTTTGGATCGGCAGTACAGGTGAGCTGCTAATCTGTTGTTTCTCGTTTTACGTAAGTATTTAGTATCCTCAAAACCCGCACAACGTTTTCTGCGAAGAATACAACAAAACAAACAACACATACTGCAAACGCCTTCGCATAGGCTGTCCCGAGCATTACAAACCTTCAAAGGACGATGAAGACGTCGTAAGACTTTTGAAACATCGTTATAATTTTGAGTTTTCTTTATCTAGGTTTGCGGTTGTCCTCAGATATGGTATTCTGTATCAGCACTTACGCTCAATGATCTCTTTGTAAATCGCGAAAAGCTGTTATCTGGAGGGTACTGTAAGAACAATCGGAAGCAGTGTGACGCTCACCGTAGATGGGATCAGTATGTGGCTGGACAGATCGACGTTGAAAGAGCGCGAAGCTTGTATCGTGCTGATGAGTTGATCGAGCAGAGGAGAGTTGTGATGGTCGAACAGAATCACAGAGGATGCGTAGTAGAACTTATGACCAATTTCACCAGGGTACTTTACTGTATTGATTACAGGAAACGTTGACGCTTTTCTTGCAGAAAGAAGGCAGCGAAGATTTTGAGAGTCTTTCAAATGGCGAAATGAAATACGTTTTGAAGACCGAACCTGAAGAGATTAGTTTTGAAGAGATCGACGAGAAACCGGAGCAGACACCTAGCAAATTCGAGGAGCCTCGCAAAAGCCCAATCCTCCAAGCACCGAAACAAAGTCAACTCCAGAGCAAGGCGCAGACACAAATCCACAGTCAGAAGCAATCGAACGGTATTCAAAAATCGGATAGCAAAGGCTCAAAAAGAAGAAAGGGATCTCCAGGAATTAAGACTTACACTCAAGGAGCGGACTATAACGAAGATGAGGTAGATGCAGCTCAGTAAGAAGGTTAACTGTTTACCTGTTTTTTTAGGTTTACTTCGTTGGCACACTGAACAACGACGACTCCTGATTGCATGAGTAAGCTAAAATTCCGTTGTACATATGTGATTTTATACATTGATAAATTATTTCGATACTCTTTTAAGTCAAATATTGGAAAAGGCGGGTTTGCGATCTGATGCGTAGGTTTGCCATTGGCGCTCTAAAAGTGCGTTGAGTTGCTTGTGTGCTTTTCGCTGTGATTGATCACCGTCGACGATCAATTCGACGAATGATCTAGTGGATGCGACCAAAAGCGAGATGTCAAGTCAGTTGGAAGCTAATTTTGAACTCGTCGTTCATGCAAAAATGGTCTTCGTCAATTTGGTACGCAATTGAACAAGACGCACGCATCAAAACGCACCCACCATTGAAATCCAGAGAACTAACGAAGGAATTGCGCTGTTACATTTTTCCTCTACAGAAGCGCCGCTATTTGGTTATTGTTACAATGGAGGTTACGGTAGGTTTCCAAGTGTTAGCGCGTGCAGTCGTTGCGAATCTACGAACTCAATTGACAATATGACCTGTGGAAAACGCGATTGAGTCCAATGCAGCAATCGAACCCTGCATGTTCCAACGAAAAACACTTGCAATCGCTGATCATCGCTGTTTGCTCAACGGATATGCGTTTTTTTCGATTTCCCTAAATGAGTCTCCTAACTGACATGTGATCTTCGAGTGGCGATTTCATTGTTTGCACGCAGACTACAGACATCTTAGGCGCTTAATCCGCCTGATTTTCTGCCTCAGTTGACGGAGAGTGCAACATGCAAATATGTGCTGTGAACGAACGTGATGACAAGAAGAACAAACGCGAATCTCGTCTTCATCACTTCTCCTCGCACTCCTTTCAATTCGAGCTGTTAAACCGAACCTCTTTATCTTCCGGATTAAATTCGATCGGCAGATTTAGACATAATTGATGTGCCTCTTTAATCCTTTTGTCGTTTAGAATAATAATAATCCTTTCGATGCAATGGGATGAGATAAACGTGAGCGTTGTTCTCTGATTCGGCAGCTCATTGTTGCGACGATGGTCTTTAAAGTTGAACGAACTGATTTGATTTCCGTGCAAGGGCAAATTGTGCGCAATTGCATCAGTTCGGAAACAAGGAGGCTTAGGTTGGAAAAGGAAGCCGGAGGCCGAATTTGCTTTCCGAAAGGGAAAGAGATTGATTACCGCACATTTCTCCCACGCTTTGCGTGTATCTGGTTTTCACCGGCAGCTTACACATTCTCACCTATACGTCGCGGCAATGCGCGTGAGCAACTTGCTGCGCCGCAGCACGCAAGTGTACTGTAGACCGGGAAAGGCCCACCCGTGTCGTCGCTTCCTTTTATCTCCCTTTGACATCTGCCGACCTATAAGTGCTGATTTATGAGGCTGGCTGGATGTGAGCCGCGGTGCGCGACTTAACTTCGTTTGCGTTATCAAATCAACAGCAAATAATCATAATCACGCTGCTACTCGTGTCGCACTTGCCGCCGCTGTCTCTACAAAGCGCTTGATTCCTTCTTTCCTTCCTGTCCCGTGTCCTCTGCCCAGCATGGATGACCGCAGCCGACCGCCTTCGTCGACCAGCATTCGTGTGCAGCGGCGCTGTCCTTATCGCGAGTGATTGTACCGATGAGGGGAAGATGCTGATGCGGCCCGCGAGTCGTTCGTGTGATTAACTGCCACTACTGGTTATTGCTACGCAAAACTGGCACCTTGCGGGCTTCTTCCCTTTCATTCCTGCCATTTATCGGTGTTGTTTTGATTAGTTTATTGTTCCCCTTTGCTTGCCGCGAAGCCCACACGTAGCGGCAATCTTCTTCTCGGATCGTTCCGTGTTAGCTGCCTCGCTCGCGCGCATGTTGGAGGCGCGCACTGTTAAAATGTTTTGGGAAGTTGAATGCGTCAATCGACAGCCACAATGTATTCCTCCACACGCCATTGACCACAAGGCAAACATGCCGAGATTCGCTTTGATTTGATTACTGTTTGCCTTTTGTGAATCACTGGATTTATGTTCGAACCCACCATTCTTCGCTTCTTCGAGACAGCGCGCCACCGTGGACGTGGAGTTGGCGGTCCTCAACAAAGACGTTGCGAGAACGATGCGTCAAAAACAGTGAATAGCCGACGGCACAAAGGCGGCGCACTGCCGCCTCATGTTGCATTTTTGCATATATTAACGGACGGTTCCCTTTCTTTAGAGGTTAAGAATTTTGTCATCAGTACTCGTCAAGGAGACGCGCGGACACCTGCTCCGAGCGGGAGGTCGTCGAGGTTTGGCGCGCGCGATGCCTTGTGGCACGCGTTCGCGTTTAGAGTTAATTATAGTTATTAAAATGAGCGCTCTAATGAGGTTGCACCGAGAAGAAACGTCGTCTGATGAGTCGCACAGCAATATTGAGGAGTCTCTAGCTATGGATATGCTTGAATTTATGAATTTTCACAATCCGCCTCTTTGCCGCGACAGACGGATTACTGTGGGAATTGCTGTCATCTTCCTTTCTCTATTGACTAATTGCTGATTCATTTAAGTGTTGTTGCCGCGCACTTTTCCGCCAATCTGACTCATTTGCCGTGCAATGAGTGCTTCATGGGATACAGTACTTCTCTTTGACAACTGTTCCTGTTTTCAACTCTTTGGCTGTCGCTCCTCCTTTCTATTCTACATTTTGTTGTTAAAACCGAACAGCGTGTTTTGTATTGAATTGACGTGTTTTGCTGCAGCTCGCTTATTACGTGCACGCAAAAAGGGAGATTACCAGCGATTGTTCGCTCCTTTTTAAATCTTTTCTTAATGCAAATCGTCAATCAACAGACGGGAAGCTTCAATTCGCTTGTAGAGGGAGGCGAAGGACTGGTAAGAACTGTAGTTGGCCAGCTGCGCTGGTCAATGAAAACACCGTTTTGATTACCATAAACTGGGAAGGAGGCAAAAAATAAATACAAATAGAGCTACAGTAGCCGCAAAAACTATCAGTTACCGCTGTCGAGAAAATAGAAATTAGGAAAACCGCTATGTTGTTTCCGGCGAACTAGCAATGAACTAATCTTTGAATCTCGCAATTTCCGAGTAGATTCAGCAAATTGTAGGTAATTTCGTTACAACAAGGCTAAAGAATCAAAGATTCTCGGCTTCCGCGCTTTTGTATTACCGAAAACAGACGAAAGGACATAAAATCCGTTGACGTACTGCACCTGATAGTTCAGTTCGAACTGGCGCGCTTCCCGTTGTCGTAAAACTACGGAACGTGAGCATTGCTTCCTGCGCGCGTCGTTTTTCTCGCCACGTTTTTGCTGGCAACGTGAGGGGCATGTTTCTAGCGATGGGTGCTAAACCGATTGTTCGTACAAATCTGTTTAGATGGGAAAAGTGACGTTTTCCCATTTCGCTCGCACGTGCACGAACTGTGCAGGCCATTGTAGTCCTGGGAACGAGGCCCTAATGGCGAGCAATTCGCATATTTTGCTCAGCAAGTTGTTGTCGTTGGGCGCGAAGGAGCCAACAAGTGAGTGGACTGTGGTTGAAAGGATCACAGTTAGAACAACGGTTTGGTCGTTCGCGCGCTCGTGCAGAGATAGATATCTGATTTATGCACTTGCTTAATGGATGTCTTAAGCCAAACAGCGCTTTATTTATTGCTTTTGAAACAATGACAAAACAGACTTCGACAACTGAGTGGGAGGATTGGGTTAATTAATTATTCCGCTGTCAGTGGCTGCAGACTTTCTGTCCTACTTCTACAACCGCAACGACGCATCGGCAACTGTTCGTCTTCGTTATGCAACTTGGCGATTAGCTAAAAACGCAGTTTTTTCGCCGTCTATGTCTGTTTTTGTGAGTGTCATTATTTATTAAGCGATTAGTCCCTCTTTGATGTTGTTGGCACTCGCCACTCGCTCTGTCGCCCGTTCGCGCTCGGGCACTCGCTCGGATCCCTGCTAGTGACCGCCTTCGTCATCCTCTCCCGACTCCGCCCGCTGTCCGGTGGTCGTTCTCACTCGAGCACAGTCTCCTCAGCGGATTTAGCCCCTTCTGCTCCTCCTCATTACCTGAACATATCTGGTCATTTGTCCTTTGGCCCCGCGTGATTTCGTGCCGTAACCATAAAGGCACCTTGCCCTCGCTTCTGAATGCCCTCTCAATTAACCTCTTCCGCTTCTTTTCAGACATTCGACTCGACGACAATGCGAGAAATCTACCTCCTATTCATCGTGTTCTCTTCGGCAATAAGCTTCGTTTCAACAGCCAACCTTCCCGACCTCTTCTGGAACAGCTCAAATCCACTGTAAGTCCTTTTTTTGGCCCGCTGTCGTCGTAATTAACCGCGGCACACGGTTTAATCTAAGCTTAATCCTATGATCAAACAAAATCCAACCTTTGCGTTCATAATCTGCAGCTGTCTCTCTACCGTATGTGCGGCTTCTTTAGCAGCCGAAAGAGGGCGCGATTCTTTGACGTAGGCCGGCCTAAAGGGGAAAACAGGAAGAATCAGAGGATACAGATAGCAGAGAGAGATGCTTTGCTTCCTCACGCGTAATCTGTTCTCACAAGTGGAGGCGCAGCGCAAGTGGGCGCGAAAAAACAAGTAATCCCCCCGCAGCAGTAATTATCGTTATGCAACGCAATTTATTTGTTTGCTAACTTTCTCTCTTAATTGCCGGCTTCTGTAGTAAGTTGGGCCAGGATTGTGAGGTGAGGCGGTAATGGCACGCTTCCTGGACCAATTATAGTGCGAACAATCTCCTAGCACGCCAGGTAGCCGCCGACCCGTACGATTGCGTGCTAACTTTAATTAAATCCTTTTTCTCGCAGAACGCAGCTAAACAGACTTCGCACTTGTACTCGAGTGGATCTTAACCCGCTTTCGACCCAAATACAGCGGTTATTGTTGCAATCGCGGCGCTCTTTACCTTTCGCGTCGAACTTCTTCAGACGCTCTTCAAAGATGCCGTCAAACACTTACCACTTACTCACAACCACTACTTCCTCCCGATTCCAGGGCAAAAGGAGTCGACAGGATGGGAAAGTGAGCAGTTAGCTTATCTGATCATGTTTCTCTTTTGCGCGCGCGCATTGCGAACTTGTAACTCGTTGTGAGTGATGAGTGCGGGTGTTGCGTTACATCTCTTCAAAAGGTACGAATTATCGAGCGCGATGATTGAGCGATTGAGTGATTGGAATTGTGGATCGTTATCACGAATTCCTTCTTAGCTTGCCGCCACACCTTGCCACGAATGCGTCCGTAATCAACCCATAATTAGGCTCAAAAACGATGATGATTGCATCTTGCGGCATCACTGTGCAGCAGGCGCTTCGTTGACGTAATTATAATCCCGCAAACGGTATTCTATTGCGTCAATTAAGAGATTTAAGAAAGCTGCTCACGGCAAACCGTTCCTTCTGCCCTTCGAGTATCCGATGCTCGCTTCTGGGTCATTCCATGTTGCGGACCTCGTTTTTCTGCGTTCACTTCGTTGAAGCACTCAGAAGCGAGCGGTAATCCAATCTGATTTGGAGGGTTAATGAGTGTGTAAACAGGGAGTGTAAGATGCTCCTCTACAAGAGTGCATCGGCCGCCGCACTCATTAGCAAAAGCATAACTGTTTTTGTGTGTTTATGCACGTGTATGGAGAGGACTGCCGAAGAGCAACTGTTTGAACAGTGTCCCTCGCGCGGTGTTCTTTGGAGGATGCTTTCACTGCCGCCCAGCAAGCCGCTAGCTGGCTGACGGTAGAGCTGGACAGCTGAGACAGGCGCCGATAAGGGGATTTAGTCAGGGACGAGGTCAAACCTGGGACAATATTTCATTGGTGCACCTCTTCAACGTGCGGATTATCCGAACCCAAGAGCGCTCTCCTCCGCGTTTTTCTTAAAATGCAAATTTCCCTCTTCTCAGTGACATTCTTGATGGACGTGCGCAAGTGGGAAAGAGGAAAGTGGTGACGGAGATGAAGATGACACGGCGCAATGGAGACGAACACACCGGAGAAGATGTCGTAAACTGTTTTGTTTCCGAATTCGCGATCAATTACGCGCGGCAACTTCCATCGCATCGGTGGTAGTGGGAACGCTTAATAACAAGTCTCTCCGTTTTATTGTCTTTTAACCTTGTTGAGCGATATTTACGACCGAGTTAGGAAGTGATGCCGCACGGCCGGAAGTCCTTTAGTCCTCTTTTGTCGCGCCGTTTTACAATCGCGCACCTGAGCCAATTCAATTTACATATGAATACGGTCGGTGTTCGAAAAAGTGCGCTTTCCTTATGGGTTCAGCGGCAAATGGAGATGAGATAGCGCCGGCCACACACAATGCAGGACACCTGAGTAAATCGTTTTTTAACAAATACGGCGCTAATCGCATCTGACCATCTTTGACCGAACCGTTCGCTGTGTCACTACTTCAGATCCTTATTATTGTCACCTGCTCGCTGGCGCGCGCACTCGCATATTGCAGAGTTACTGAAGCGCGAACAATCGCCGAGAGCGTATCCGATTTCACCTTTGCACATGGTGTCTGCCTGTCAGTCGCGCTTTTGTATTTGTCTAATGGACTGTAAACGGCAGACACCATTTGCATAATCTTGCTCATCTATCTTGGTGTTGATATGCATTGACGGGCGCAGGCCAAGAGTTCGCGTTACCTCCGTTGCCTTCTGGCGGATTTTCTTCCGCACGCGCAATAAACGGATCTCTGATGAGCTTTCTCTGCGCCTGGGTCTACTGTCGAGTGTCCCGGAAGCATCCAATAATACGGCCTCTTGTGAACAATTAGCTCAATGTGTTTGATTTGTTTGCGGAGAGCAAGTGCTCGTTAAGGATGTCAATTATCAGCTTGCGCCAACCACTGTCGCTTTTCTGCAGCGTCACTGGGAAAAAGCCTCCTCCGATTAGCTCAGTCTGTGCTTATTAGGTAGAAATCGCGGTGGTCGGCGGCATCATCTGCTGAAATCCGATCGCTCTTATGGCGGCCGCTCCGCCAGGAACATCCGTCGTGACATAACCGGCGATCGCGCTTTGTAATTCGAGCCAAACAAATTATGATGGCGATTTTTACATGGTTGCTCCCGATGCATCCTTTATTTGCCGGCTTAAAGTCATTAAGCCACCAGATCATTAGCATGCGTTGCAAAAGTGCGGCGCGCTTTGTTTCGCTAATGCGATTCGGCATGTCGCGAAGGTGCAGAAGAGGATCCATGCTGAGAGGTCGGTCGGAAGAACGCGATGGGCCACTTCGGCGGTAAAGGGTTCGTCAGAAAAACGAGCTTTCGCGAAGAAACTAATTGCTCGTGACAGCCGAGCAAAGAAAAACTTTTAATGCCCATCTAATGTGTTTTAACTACCGTATCTGCCAGCCGCAGCGCATCGTTTTATCGCTTAGAGCTTGTTGGCGGCGAGGTGGGGAGCATCGACGGCGGCACCGACAAGAGTTGTTCTGTTGTAATAAGTGGCCAAGTACACATGTTTGTGTCAGTTGGACGAGTGACCACCTCAATCATCTGCTAGGCTATCAATCACCTGCGGAGGAGCCGACGGCAGCCGCCGAACTCCCTCTTAATTAAGCACGATTGACTAATGAACTAGTGATTGAAAGGCGGATTGAATACATTTTTGATTTTTTCAGATTCGATGACAACGATTTTGATCCGGCCGAAATCAGGCCGCGCATTATGGACGCAATCACCATTCATTGTCCGTTCTACCATGAAAGCGTTCCCTCATACGCCATCCAGCAGATGAAGATCTACCGCGTGTCGAAGGAGGGCTACGAGAAGTGTTTCTTGGACTCAGAAGCCACGGAAGTCGCGCTCTGCCAGACTCCCTATCAGCGAAATCACATCCGCATTGTCTTCCGCGAGTTCTCGCCGCTTCCTGGGGCTCTCGAGTACGCGAAACGTCAGTCGTACTACTTTATCTGTAAGTGGCCGTAGATAAGGAGCTGTCAGCTGATCGTAATATCTGATTTCAGCAACATCCGACGGCAGCAGCAACGGCATAAATAAGACGCATGGCGGATTATGCGCGAGGCACAATATGCGGCTCCGGGTGCATGTGCATCAACACCCGATCCGTCATCGCGGACATCACCAGCGGAAGCCGTTTGAATACGACGCGCTGAAGAACACCCCGGCGCCGGAAGTCATCTCAACGACGACCACTGAATTGCCGTTCTGGAACGAATTCATTTCGAAGCTCGGCGTCAAGCAGCAGAATCAGCCGACTCAGACGAAACCTGACATTGGATACTGGCCGCATCCGAGAAACACACACTCGAACACCAGAATCGGCGATCCTGTCGTCCTGGACACTAACTCAGCTGACAAGAATGGCTTAGAGTACGATAGAGGGCAGAACATCTTCAGCGATCCAGCAGCGCTCACAAATGATCCTAACTACAAACTCTTCGAAATCCACGAAATTGACGAAAGTAAGTTGAACGCGCCATAAAACTGCAGCTGATCTCTTTTATTTCAGTTCTCTCATCATCAACAAGCAGGACCAGCTTAGTCGGGCTATTAGTTCTGCTCGTGGTTTTTGTCATCTTCAATTAGGACGTTTTTTTCCTCAAATCTATCGATTCCAATCCGGGTGCTGTACAAAGTTTTATAGAAAATGAGTTTGCAATCTGTTCTCAACCTGTGATATCAGTTGTCTCGCAACATCTCCTCCTCACTTTGTCTTTCAATCGTTCACCGATTACTGATGAGCTGACTTCTCGCAAAAGGTTCCACACCACAGTGCATTCGTTGTGTCGCAGAGTATTCTATTTTATATAAAGTTTTCTATCTAAGGGACACCGCTGCAATGACAGTGAACATAGGACGATTTTACGAAATGTAGGACCAATAAATAAAGGAAGACAAAGTAACGCATATAAAAGGTTTCCCGCAAGCACGATCTTTATACGATCAAGCACGCACGAGAGCTTTATTCGACGGTGACCGACTTGGCCAGGTTACGGGGACGATCGACATTCTGGCCGTTGAGTTCAGCGATGTGGTAACTCATCAGCTGCAAAGGGATGACGGTGAGAATGTTCTGAATGCAGTCGACCGTGCGAGGAACGCGGATCACGTGCTTCAGGCCCTCCAGGTCGGCTTCCGGGACGTCGACGTCGGCGATGATGATCGGGCGGCCTCCGCGCGCCATCACCTGATGAAGCGCGTTCAACGACTTCTTGTAGACGTTGTCCTTGCAGATGATCATCACGATGCTCAGATTCTCGTCCACCATCGCGAGGGGACCGTGTTTCAGCTCGCCGCTCAAGATTCCCTCGCAGTGCATGTAGGACAATTCCTGTGCGGCCGAAACGGTTGGAAAACGCATGGACACTCGCTTGTTACCTTGATTTTCAGCGCACCTTCAAGGCACGTGGCAAAATTGAATCCGCGGCCCATGATGAGCATCGACTGCTCCTTGTGGATGCTTCTGGCGATCTCCAGGGCGTGCGCGTCCACCTTGAGCACCTCGCGGATGAGGTCCGGCAGCGCCTGCATCGCGTCGATGATGCTGCGACGGCGATTCTGCATCGAGATGCGGTCGTCGCTCATCACCAAGGCGAACATGAGCATAGCGAGGATCTGCGACGTGTACGCCTTGGTCGAGGCGACTCCGATTTCGGGTCCCGCGTTGATATGGACCCCGCAATGCGATTCACGGCAGATGGAGCTGCCGACGGTGTTGGTAATGCCGATGAGAAGAGCACCACGTGGCTTGCAGTATCTGGAACACATATGTCTCAAATAGTAGATGTATTATAAATTCGAAGCACACCTAAGCGCATTCAGCGTGTCAGCGGTCTCACCGCTCTGGCTAATGAAGAAGCAAACGTCGTCGCGGAAGATCGGAGTTTCGCGATCCAAGAAGTCGCTCGCGAGTTCCAGAACAACAGGAAGGTGAGTGAGCTCTTCCATGGTCTGCCGACACGCAATAGCGGAGTTGTAGGACGTGCCACAACCAATGAGAATCAATCGGCGACAGCGACGAATTGTGTCGACGGAATCCTGCAAGTGGCTTTGCAGAATATGCACATGTCTGCACGGAAACCTTTATTCCACTGAGAACAACTTGTCCGTCGCGCAAAAGCCGGCCACGCATGGTGTTGACCACAGATTCGGGCTGTTCGAAAATCTCCTTCTGCATGAAAGTCTTGAATTCTCCCCGCATGATGTCTTGTAGGGCCATAGTCAGCTGCTGGTATTCCCGTACTTGTGTGTCGCTAACGTTCTCGCTTCCGCGGCGAATGCGATGAATGGAGAGCGAACCATCTTTGAAAAATGCGACGTCGTCGTCTTCCAAAAAGAGAACCGTCTTCGTATGCTCAATTATGGCGCTGAATGTAACTTGTAAAGCTGCTTCTGTCATTTGATTACCTCGCATCAGACGCCACAAAGTATTCCACTTCGGAATCTTTGTAGTCGAGTGGGTGAAAGCTTGTTTGAGACTCTGAAAAGCAATGCGGTAAGTACAAATTCAAAAAATCGACCGGTCACTGGCAAAGCAAATGAATAGAAATGCTAACCTGCACTGAAAGAAACAGGAATGTAATTGGTAGCGAGAGCCGAGGTCTTCTTGATTCCGATCAGCAGTGGACTGCCTCTGCGTGTAGCGACAAGTTGACCGGGAAAGCGACGACTTTTGATAGCCAATGCAAATGCTCCTTCCTTCAATTTGCACTTTAGACGCAATCGGAAGACGATGCTATATTTACCAGCTGACCGATCGCAGTTTCCACCAACGTGCGAAAATCAAACTCCTGATTGCAATCGTGAATGTGCTGAAGGAGCTTCGCAATCACTTCGGTGTCGGTTTCCGACTCGAATTCGTGGTTCTTTTGCAGCAGATACTCCTTGATTTCACGATAATTCGTCAAAATGCCGTTGTGAACAACGAGGAAGTCTATATTGCTGACTATTAAGAAGCGAACGGTTGCATGTTGTTACCGTGGGAGTCATTAGAACGCTGTGGATGCGAATTCACCTCACACGGAGATCCATGAGTTGCCCACCGAGTGTGCGCAATGCCACAATGAGTTTCGCACTGCGATTCGTCCTTTTCCCAGTGATCTAAAATTAAGAATTGCATTCCGTTTGGGGTGTCGTCTACCTTTGATGTGCTCTCGAAGCACAGAAACCAGACCAGATGTCCTGAACAGCGATACCGGCGGGATTTCAACACCTTTGACGCACGCGTCATCGACAGCAATACCTAAAAACATAACAGTCTACACGAAGATTCCGCTTGGCTACATACCAGCTGAGTCGTAGCCGCGATACTCCATCCGCTGAAGACCCTCAAGCAAAATTTCGATGATCTCGCTCTTGGTCTTCGACTTCAGATAGTTCACATAGGCAAAAATACCACACATCTTTAAGTCTTATCTGAAGAACACCAATTTAAATGCACAGATGATAAGCGGTGGTTTAGTGCCACAAGCTGAAAAACCACGTCTCATTCGAACTGATTTTTTGCCACCTATGAACCCCGGATGGGCGTGGACTAAAATCAAAAGCGATATCTTCGCGATTCTCTATGAATCATTTTCGGACGTGTCGAGATTTCAGCTAACGCCTTTTGCATGAATCAGCTGTGCTTGATATGCATAGCTCTCTCATAACATCCACCGGAACAATGTAGCTGAAGATCTAATCGCGATTCGCCGTTAACTGTTTGGGTTTCTCTCACTGTTGGCGCCTCTTCACTTAGACAGTTCAGTCTGCGAAGTTGTTGCTTTTCGTTGTCTGTTGCAAAGTAGCAATACATTCTTTCTCCGTTTTGCGCCGAAGCGTGGAATGCGGGGATCGGTACGGTTAAGGTCTAACAACAGCAATTTGTAATTTATGATATTAGAATGAATGCAATATATAAATACGGTTATAAGCAAACATTTGAATAAATACAACTCAATAAATAGGGCACTTTGCGCAACGTATCACAGCTGAAAACAAGTGAAAGTTTTAAGTGCACATCAGAGATGTTCTACTCGACGGTGACCGACTTGGCCAGGTTACGGGGACGATCGACATTCTGGCCGTTGAGTTCAGCGATGTGGTAACTCATCAGCTGCAAAGGGATGACGGTGAGAATGTTCTGAATGCAGTCGACCGTGCGAGGAACGCGGATCACGTGCTTCAGGCCCTCCAGGTCGGCTTCCGGGACGTCGACGTCGGCGATGATGATCGGGCGGCCTCCGCGCGCCATCACCTGATGAAGCGCGTTCAACGACTTCTTGTAGACGTTGTCCTTGCAGATGATCATCACGATGCTCAGATTCTCGTCCACCATCGCGAGGGGACCGTGTTTCAGCTCGCCGCTCAAGATTCCCTCGCAGTGCATGTAGGACAATTCCTGTGCGGCCGAAACGGTTGGAAAACGCATGGACACTCGCTTGTTACCTTGATTTTCAGCGCACCTTCAAGGCACGTGGCAAAATTGAATCCGCGGCCCATGATGAGCATCGACTGCTCCTTGTGGATGCTTCTGGCGATCTCCAGGGCGTGCGCGTCCACCTTGAGCACCTCGCGGATGAGGTCCGGCAGTGCCTGCATCGCGTCGATGATGCTGCGACGGCGATTCTGCATCGAGATGCGGTCGTCGCTCATCACCAGGGCAAACATGAGCATAGCGAGGATCTGCGACGTGTACGCCTTGGTCGAGGCGACTCCGATTTCGGGTCCCGCGTTGATGTGGATTCCGCAATGCGATTCGCGGCAGATGGAGCTGCCAACGGTGTTGGTAATACCGATGAGAAGAGCGCCACGGGGTTCGCAATACCTAAATTACGAGGTCAACGAGGTTTCAGCGAGGTGAGTTGTTCAACCTAAGCGCATTCAGCGTGTCAGCGGTCTCACCGCTCTGGCTAATGAAGAAGCAAACGTCGTCGCGGAAGATCGGAGTTTCGCGATCCAAGAAGTCGCTCGCGAGTTCCAGAACAACAGGAAGGTGAGTGAGCTCTTCCATGGTCTGCCGACACGCAATAGCGGAGTTGTAGGACGTGCCACAGGCGATCAGAATCAAACGACGACAACGGCGGATATCGTCAACGTATTTCTTGATTCCACCAAGGACGACTTGGCCATCTGGCAGAAGACGCCCGCGCATGGTGTTGACCACAGAATCGGGCTGTTCGAAAATCTCCTTCTGCATGAAAGTCTTGAATTTTCCTCGCATGATATCTTGTAACTCCAAATTCAGTTGCTGTACTTCGCGGACTTGGCTCGTCTTGCTGTCATCACCACGACGGATGCGGTGAATCGAAAGAGATCCGTCTTCAACGAAGGCCACATCGTCATCTTCGAGGAAAATCACCTTATTTGTGTGCTCAATGATAGCACTAAAACACAAAATTCGAATTTGTTTGCTTGTAAGTGGACCAAATACCTCGCATCCGAAGCAACAAAATACTCGACTTCCCAATTTTCGGGGTCAAACGGCCGCACACTGGTGTCCAAGACTGAATGTTGGATGATATTGACAATTTTAAAATTGAATACTCACCAGTCGGGCTGCCGTTCAAAGTTGGCCTGAACTTTGGAGTTTCGCGGGCGCTCTCTTCGCGGCCACCTAAATTAGTAATCGGTTAGATCGAATATGAGCAAAGCTGTTAGCAAAAGCTGCTGTTAGCTAATCTAGCAGGAACGTGAAGCAATGTTAGGGAGTTGTCTAAGGTGCAACGGGGTTAAGGAAAAGCGATAAAGCGATGCGAAACTAGCAATTGCATTCTACTACCGTCTGTTTCCATGGAAGGAGCGTTCTTCTTCTTATGATCATCTCGCCACAACCACCCTTCGTCTGAAATACACGTCGGCCTTTATAAAACCTTCTGTTTACAAGTTTCGAAAGTAGTTTGTCGCGTTTGAAAACAAGAAAATCTCAGTGAGATACCTTTGCTGAAGAGGACAGGGAAGTGATCAGTAGAAAGACGAGATTTGCTCTTGATTCCCACAAGCAAAGGACTGGCGCGACGAGTAGCCACGAGTTGACCAGGGAAACGGCTGCTCTTGAAGGCCAAGGCAAACGCTCCTTCCTGCAAGGAACTAAGCGTAATAACAACAGTGTAATCTATTCTTCCTACCAGCTGAGTGATCGTTGTTTCAACCAGAGTTCTGAAGCTGAAATCAGGATGGCGATCGTGAATGTGCTGGATGAGCTTGGCGATCACTTCGGTGTCGGTTTCGGACTCGAATACGTGTCCCTTCTTGATGAGATATTCCTTCACTTCGCGGTAGTTTGTGATGATTCCGTTGTGAACAACGAGGAACTCTGAAAATAATGACCATCACTATCCGTTCGCTCCAGGCTGACTCACGGTTGGATCCACTCGAACGCTGAGGATGCGAGTTGAGATCGCGGGGAGAACCGTGAGTCGCCCAACGCGTGTGCGCGATGCCGCAGTGAATGTTGTAGATGGATGACAAATTCAGATCCTTCTGTTCTGCAAACGAAATGACATTATTTCTCAGCGGATGCAATTGTCATTTCCACTTACCGTATACGTAGTTCTTAAGGACGGACACCTTGCCAGGCTGTCTGAATAGCGCGATGTCTCCTTTTCCATCACCTGCACCACTCTCGACATCGACAGCAAGACCTGCAGAGTCGTATCCACGATATTCCATTCGTTGGAGGCCCTGGAGGAGAATTTCAATCACCTCTCCGCGGGTTTTGGGAGTGAGATAGTTGAGATAAGCGAAAATTCCACACATTTTCCTGCAAGAGTATCAGTTAGTATTACAATGAGAAACAGAATATTGCAGAATTCACTACATCGGTCGCGGCTGATCAAATTCCGATTGGATTGTTGGAAGGGGCGTCGCGCAAAGGACTCGTCAAACAAGCGTGACCGTCTGCCTCGAGAGCAAACGTCCGATAGGAGACCCACAGAGAGCTTTCGCTTGTACTCTGTTCGGATAATAGCAAGAAAAAACGCGGTGAATATGTCGATGAAGTAGGAACGACGCCTAGACTCCATAGAACTGTTGTCAGCGAGCGCGAACGCAGAATGAACAGTGGAGCTGTTTGCGTGAATAATGACCGTTTCTGATTCACTCACCGGACCCCAGCGCGAAAATGCAAGCTGACGTAAGTGTCGCAGTGCCGCATATGGTAATCGGTGGGCGTATTGTCCAACCCCCGACCCGTTATGACCGAAGCGCATGTCCAGTTAAATGAATTCAGCGTCAGTCACACCTCTCGCAATGGAATCAGATGCGGAAAAATGTATAAATATAACACTTGCACAGCAATGCGCGACTGAATCGGCTCATTTACCGCCTCTTACACTCGCTTGTAAAGGTGCAGACAGGGCGGAACGCTTGCATCACACTTATTCGGAGATCGCTGGAGTTTCATTGAGCCGATTTTGTAAATACAACTATGAAACTGATAATGAGCGGTAGCGGCAGGAACAGGAACAGACGAGGAGGGAAGTTCAGGTATGCACTGCTGGTGGAAAGTGCGCTTCCGGGCGCGCACGGAGCGGGATTGCAAGAGAAACTCAGGCCCAAACCCAGAAAGATAAGAGTTTCGCGTCCGCTCAGCTGGCGGCACGCGGACAGAGGCGAGAGAGGAGTCCACGTAGTCGTGACGTAGTCGTGGATTTACACTGGAAATATTCTTCTGTGGTCTAAGGTCTTCGGAAGACCGCAACCGATACTTTATCGTCAAAGGGCGTGCCAACCGCGTCCACGTGGTGACCGACGATGCTGTGCCACGTCGCTCGCCTCCTCGCCGCCGTTGAATAGATTTATTGTCTTGTTGCTGCGTTTCCTGCGCGGGCACAAAGACGCTTTGAGCAAACATGGATGGCACGCTGCAGCACTTTTTGCGACAAACCATTTAGTCGTTTGAAACCATTGAAACGCAGCGCGCGGGTACCGTGTGAACACCTGACGCTGCAGATGGGTTGGAAGCACACACCCATATATCACAATTCCTCTCGTTCCTCGTCGTTTTTACAATCTACTGGCTTACATGTGATATGTGTCTTATTCAACGTTTCAAGTTTAATGAGAGAGCAAGGGGTTATGTGATGAGTCAGCATATAGAGCTGCGATTTCATTGAAAAGCAACGAGCGCTCACTGCCGAGAAGCGCAGCTCTGCAACCGATGAACTTTTGGGAACACTGCAATTGAGATCACCGGTTTAGACGCTGTCGCAGTGTAAACGCGCACAGATTTGTTAAAATATCGGGTAGGCGAAAAGTTCGCGCACAGAGCGGACGACACAATCATTCTCGCTTTGCAAGATTTTGTCACTTTGCATTGATGCTTCAGTCAAAAGATAAAATCACCGACTTCGCTTTGTGCATATGTGTGGGAGCGATAAAACGATCAAAAGTCGATTCCCTTTGTTATTCGGGCAATAAATAGAGCAGCAGAAATCGCGAGTATCAGTGAGCAGCCTTATCAAGCGTTTTTTAAGCGATAAGGAATTTTCCATTCCTCAATAGGATCATAAACAGCTGAAGGATAAAAATGGTAAACAAGTATTTGATACAAAATGCCTACAGTAAACGCAACTGATTTGCATGCTTATAAACGACAAACTTGCTCATGTGACCCACAGAGACGTGTTCGTTTAACGAGATTTTCTTTCGAATACAAATATCACTACAACCAGTATAAAGCTAATATCCGTACAATTCAATGCGAACAACTTGACGACGACGTTGGCTGGGAGGCAAAGCGACCGGAGGGGTGAGCAGAACGGCTCCGTTGTAGAACTTTCTTTCTGAGTGGCACATCGACATCGTTTGCGATTGCGACATATATTCAATAATGGCATCAATTGTGGTGATTGGAAGAGAAAAGCGAAGAATCCACTGACCCGTTTACAAGCAGAAAAAAAGAATAAAAGCATAGAACTTTGACTCATAGACGAGTGCGACAAAACAGGGAACAATATTTTGTGCATTTGAGAGGAGGCAACACTTTTCGCCCGGCACTATTGGATTTAACTCGTTTTGTAGTGAAAGAGGCTCTGTTGAACATTGCGCTTTTTGCGATGTAGACACTGTTGAGTATGTCGCTATGAAGAGACTACGAAAAGACAAGAATGAAGTGAGATAGAAGAGACGAATCACCGCGATTGCAGCAAAAAGACAAGTAGGACACCGTAAGAGAGGAGAAAAATTTCCGAAATGATTCTATAGCTATCGATCAGCTGCGCTCAGACTTTGACGCCGTTTCCTGTACCCGTTTCCACATCCACTTTCGGAAATTCCAAACCGTGAGCGTTGTGGTAGTCAGCAATTCGTGACCTCAGGACCTCTAGTTTAACCGAAAGATCCTTGTGCCGCTGAATGTTTTGTAGAAAGTCCTTATTGTGAAGGTAATGCAAAAAGCGGTCCCGAATGTTTTTGTCGGCCTGAAGGTGGATGAGAGTCCCGTCACTGCTGTCAGAAAGCTCGCTACTCACCGCCTGGTGCTCTTTAGAGCCTGGGCTGACCTTGTGGAAATCTTTTCCGAGGTTCTCAAACTCGTTAACCACAGAACGCACTTTGGTGAAAGCAGTCAAGTACTCCGAGTGGTCTTGCTGGAATACGGAAATTCAGAAACGGACGTAGGGAAATCAATCTTACGTTAAACAAAGCAAAATACTTTTCGCAATCCTCCTCGTTCTCGATCTTGCCGTAAACTGATTCCCAGTCCCGAGATGGTTGAGGATTGTCGATAATCGCTCTTGCGTCGAGAGCATCCTTCTTCCTTTGAGCAACTTCCTTCTTCCTCGCTAGTGCTTTCACTTGAGCTGATGTGGGTGTAGACGCAGGTTTGGGTGCTGCTTTTGTCGGTTCGGGTCTTTCCACGGGCTTCTGAACGGATCCGTTAACTTCCTTCTTGCTTCTTGCAGCTGCAACAGGCGCCTCTTTCTTTGTCGTCTTGTCGATGCTGGTTTCGGGATCAACAGGAGCGGGAGGTGACGTGCGAGCTTTCTTTTCACTTGGCGCTCCGTGATTCGATTGGTTCGCGATTCTTCTTTTCGGAATGCCGGGGATTGTAGACGCTGCAGCAAGTTTCTCTTCGGGCGATTCTGAATACAGGTTTCCTGTATTTTAAAGTTATGCCGTTCAACTTACTTGATGGAGCTGGGGAGGGTACAGCGGGAACCGCAAACTTCACTCCACTTGGACTAACTTTCGGGCTTGGCACCTTAGGAGTCGCAATCTTTGGACTGTTTCCTTTCACTGGACTCTTCTTTTCTGCTTTGTTTACATTTCCAGCTATGAGCCTTCGTGGGGGATTGGGTGTTAATGCGTTTTTGTTGGGAGAATTTGTATCTTCTAAACAGCGATCGTAACCTCAAAACTCGAACCGTCCAACTCACTATCGGTAGGGGTGTTGTGTGATGGAGCGGAGGGTGCTTGAACCCTTTCGATTCCGGATCGACGACTGGGAGCAAACGAATTAGCAGAAGATGAGTTATTCATGAGTGTTCGACGAATTGTTGCTTTTTCCTCCGTTGAGAACCAGGTCCATCTTACGTCGACCTCATTGAAGTATTGCGACTTCAAAATCAGTCGATCTCCTTTGGCATTCTTCTCGGAAAGCTTAAGAGTTGAAATGTTATCAGAATTCCCTACACAATTAACTTTACCTCGTCCAGCATCTGCCTAATTTTTGGCGTTTCGTCTGAGCCAGACTCCTTGATTCCATCTCGAAATAGCTTGTCAACGATTGCCTCGACGCTCGGATATTTCCCGAGGACCAATAAATGCACAAGCCGGGCTCGCAGAGGCTTCTTGAGAAGTTCTTGCTTCATGTGCGAAGACATCGTTGGTCGCATTGGCGGAATCGGAGCAGTGTTGGCGGGTGGCGGTACAGGCTTCGAAGAGCCAGAGAGAGTTTCCGTAGGGCCGCGCGATTTGATCTTTGGGGGAACCGAAGGCATGGACGATCGGTAGTTGGTTACTACGGTAGATCTCCCAACAGACCGATTATTTCGGTGCGTGCTGCAATTCAATTATGAATTAGTAAACATAGAACGGTTGCGTCTTCGTTATTGTCTAACACGAAAGCTTCTTTCAACTATAAAACAATCTGTTGATTCCGTATTCAACGTTACCTTTGAATATCCTTCGTCATTTTCCTTTTGTCCTCTTCGATCAGCTTCTTCGCTTTGTCGCGAGTGTCCGCAAAGGAGCGATCCGTCGCCTGGACCTGCAGCCTCGTATTGATTCCACCAACACACTTGTACTTGTTGCAAGCTTCATCGTACACGACAGCCGAAGCTCCCTCCGGATTAGGTTGAGATCCAAGTCGAAAATGCTGTGCTTTTGCACCTGATCCGATTATGAGAAAAACTCCCTGTAACAGTAAGCCGGATGTACTTGGATTGAAGAGCGAGAACATACGTTTTGCCGATTAGAGAAGGTCATAGGTATTTGTTGTCGGACTGCATTTTCCACAGCTTCCAGACATTCGTCGGTTAGCTTGATCTGTAGAGCGATTTCTTCGTTCTCCACATCCTGAACGTGGTTCACGTCGAGTGTGATACCGGCAGATGAACCTATCGCTGGAGAAGCGCTCATATTTATGGCTGTGTAGGCTTATACCACAAGAGAAGCAATGAACCGGCACACCTGAAAGAGCGACACTCAAATTAGCTGTTGCCGAAAAACAGTGCTGCGCGAACAAGCAGCTGAATAAACGAGTTTATATATAGCGACAAAATAATTAAAAGCGATAAATTAGTGCCGATCACGGGTGGAATAGTCATGCAGGAAGCGTCGGCGCGATGCATCGCCTATTCTTCAAATATCGATCACGGGAAAGCTGACATTTTCTTAAAACCGACGCGTTGTTCCACACGTCATGTTTTCGAACAATGCCATGCGACGTGGAAATGATTTACAAGTGTAATCCGCTAATCTTCGGCCTACACTAGTCTTCGCACGTCATTAAGCTGTTCTTCACCATTCGCTAATTACGGGTTGAGCCGGGATGGCGGTTTTTTATTTTGCGCCCAAAACCCTCCAATAATTGGATTCGGCGAGAAAATTAATTAAGAATACAACAGCTCAGAAAAGTAGTTTGCATTCAAAAAAGCGCTAATCTGAATTGGACTTTCACACAGTTGAATTCATGCTCAAATAACTTTGAAAAGAGCCGACTGACCTTTCTCATTGCGTTATGAATAAACGAAGGCTATTCGCACCGCAGAAATGAGCGGGAGGCGGAACAACTTTTCGATTCATGCTTCTTTTCGAGTTTTACACAGCGCTCTCCACTTGATTCACTCCTCATCAACCCCGCAGCTCGTGATCATGCTGGCGAAAGAACGTTTGTTTGAAAAATATTGCGATCGCGAAAGTTTTGAAAATGTCGCCAGTTCGTTCAGAGAATGAAGAGGGAGGAGGAGGGGCAGAGGGGATATTTTCGAAGTGGGGTCTCTTGTGTGTGTGTGATGTTCGCACAAAAACAGATGATGACCTACCACGAGTAGATTGATTTGTGTAAATCGCTGCCAAATCAACCAGCAGCAATGATGGGAGCGATAAGTGCGATTAGAGTTCTCGGCTCGAAAGGAAGAAGAAGAGGCAGTTTTGGCAGCAGCGCAGGAATAATCCGTTTGATTAAGAAGCGGTAGGTAGTTGGGATTAGGGATACAAGGAGATCAAGGACCCGTCCGTTTGGTTGTACGTACACTTTTGCGAATACGAGGCTACAGATACACAACACACACAGGCTGGTTACCTAAATTGCGAGATTTGCGTTAAAAAGATTGTTTTCAAAGAGATTTTGGCTCTGAGAATGCAAACGTAAACAACGCGGACGACGCTGGGTTAATCACGAGCGATGATGGTACGTACAAAATCGTTTGAATACAGTGCACGCGGCGCGAAGGAAGTGATTTTTCGCGTGAGGAAGGAAATTAATATTCTATGAATCTTTCACAATCGATTATTTCGTAGTTGTATAGCAATTAGCCGATGATCTGATTTGCCCGGGGGCGAATTCTTTTTGAAATTCTCATCCGAACAGCACAGCACCACGGATCGAGCGAGATGATCGAGGCAGCGACAGTCGGTTCGGGTCTGTCTCTAAACCACACGCCGAAAATCTCAGCCCCTTCCCACAGTAATTCGAATACCGGTGATCCATCAGCGAAAATAATTCCGACACTTCGAAGAAATATGTATTATAAGATGCGTTTCGCCGGCTGACTGGCCGCCCGTGCGCGGAGGAAGGAGTGTTGCATGGTACACGAGGGGAAGACTGGAATGCAGCAAACGACTTTAGGTCATCCGGCTGCCGAAAAATGCAAAAAAGGCGCCGACGCGTTTGAGCTACAGCGCCGATGAGCAAAACAGCAATCAACCAGGCGTTCGTGTGTGTTGTAGCATCTCGCTCGGTGCTCGACCACCACGGCCACCGGTGCACCGAGAAAAGATAAATAGACTTTGTGGTGCGCGAGTCCGAGTAGTAGTCACAGCTATTTTTTGCCACTCACGACGATCGAAGCGCCCCCGAGCTGGGAGAGGAGCGGCGAGAGAGAGGAGTGGTGCGTGCGTGGATAGATAGATAGATCGGATTGGAAGGACCGACGAGCCGACGGACAGACGGATGGATCGACGGATGTGGTGGTGAAGGTGATGGACTATAGTGGACCCGTTCTCAACTCGTGGAAGTGCGAATTTTATGCAAATCATCTCATACTGTGCGAAGGAGTCGCCGGTTGCAAAGCGTTCGCGGCGCACAACGAGACTGTTGGGCCGAGGAACACAGCGACTCTCGGCGCGCTCCCGATGCTTTTTCATAACAACCGCAGATGACCTTTCTGCTGCCACACGCACTCTTTTGTAATCGTTCTGTGGTGGACAGGCGACAACAGTTAGTTGCCCCTTTCAGCCGAGGGGCGAGCGTTCGAAAGAAACACTTCGAGTCAATCGCTCTCACCCTCTAAGCACAAACTTCTTGACCCAGATTTCGTTGCAATTTGTTGGGTACCATGTGAAGTAAACAGATTAGAGATATGCGCGCGTCACTGAGCGATCTTTGCATCGCTTCCTGGAAACACCGCGCAAATCTTCATTGCACGCACTCATTCAACTGTCTCCACGCTCGCTAGTGAGTAAACGACGCGTAATATCTGATCACTTCAGTGTTCGCTCGTTTATGCTTGCATAATCGTTTCGCGGACGTTTTTGCGATTAATTCGAGGCATTTTGAGGCATACTGAACTGAAAGTACATGCTGAAATACGATCCTCTCGACCGCGTTTGCTAGCGTAGAGGCTAGAAAAGTACCGCGAAAAGTTTCAGAGGATTATTGTAGAAACGGTGTATTCCTTCTGGAATGGCTGAATGCTGTGTGCTAAGGCAAACTGAGGCGTTAGTAAAACATAAACAGTTATCAAAATCCTTTCTCTCAGAGCAACACACCTTGCTCGAGATGTTGCTTGCTGCGAGCGAGCGCGGGTAGAGGATACGGTAGGTTCTCAAAGTGTCAATGAAAATTTGAATGGCTGCAGAGCACACATGCACGCGCGCTCACCGTTTCCCGGAAACGCGAAAGTCACGCAAATGAACTGATAAGCACACATTTGGGAACATCGTGCAAATGTGCGACACGATTGAGAAGCGACACTGCGAACGGTCATTGTGCAGAAAACGCGACTCAGCCGTCGAAACAAAATTTTCGCACATTTAAAGCGATACTACTAACAGAGCGGTAGAAGTGCATACAAGCGCTCAACCAACATTCAACAGAATCAATACTCTGAAAAGCCGTATTTAGAGAGTTTTCCCGAAACTCGCTTGTTTCTAGATCCATTTCACGATGTTCCTCTGATCAAAACTCAACGAGAGCACAAGTAAAGCAAAATACTCTCCGAATTCGCTTAGTGAAGCATTTCACTGGAAGCAGCGCGCTCGAGAGTGTTGACAGCAACATAAAACATCGATGATAACAATGGAGAACGAACGCAGCGAAGGAAAGGAAAAGAAGGAAGGGTGACGTTGCCGGTGGCAATGGTCGTCACATTCGTGATTCGCGCTTGTAGTCGCTTTGAACGCGCGCAGAAACCAAAAGCCCTCTTCCACTCACACGCTTCAACCCGTGCTCGATGGTCTCCGCGATTGGGCCGCCGCAAAGAGTACAAAAGGACATCGGGAAAGCAACAAACGGAAAAGTCATGAACCGCGAAGCCACTTAGGTGCCCTCAACGTCAGAGTCGCGCGAACAAACGCAGGTGATAAGGGAATGGCAAGCCGTAAACATGTGATTTGGTAAAAACGGTCGCAGAATGAACAGAACGCACGGACGAAGAAAGAACGACATGCAAGGAGTAAAGAAGACAGGTTTCTTGTCGCCGCCACTTCTCCTCGACGTTGTCGCTCTTCGCGCACCTCGGTGACGAAGACTAGTGCATTAACAGTCGCCCTATCACATACACAAAACGTCATCGTGAACCGAAGAACTACTGCTGAGCAGCACCTCAGACGAACTCGGGAAGCATCAGCATCCATCCACCCAACGCACCTGTGAATCACCAACGAAATAACCGGAATATGCCGGTCGTTCCTCGATGACAACGGCGTTCTAAACCTAATTCCCTCAAGCCGCGCGCAATGGTTGCGCGCTAGAAGTGAGCGTAAGTCAGCAACAATTCAAACGACTATGCTCTCTCCCAAGCGCATTTCCCGAGTGAAGATTCGCCGAGATAATGTATGTACGTACAGAAATGTCGTAGCCGAAACCGTTCGCTAAATTTACGATTCTCGTGGCGCGAGACGATGTGGGCGGACGGCCGAAAACGCCACAATGCGCAGACCATTATGATAAACTGTTCTGCTCTGAACAAACACATAAGCGACAGAGCAAAGCGACCGAAGCGCGATTTCATTCTTGTTCGAGTGGAAAATAGTTATGCGAAGCGAGGGAGAAACGATTTGCACGTCACTGGCCACCGCCGCGATTAGCATCTCATAAGTTGACGACCGCGACAACGAAGATCTCCGAGTGATCAACTTCCGTGCGTCATACCGCTACCGTAGTGCAAAACGAGGAAGTGCCGTCTGCTTCCGGCATTCCTCATTTTTTTGTTTATGCAAATATGAGTTAGTGAACAAGGCGATTTGGTTTGCAGATAGCCAGAACTGCGCAGGTTACTTTTGAACAATCTGATCTCAGTTCACGAGATGCGTGGACGGCGGAGATAAACCTGCAGATTAAGAAGAGACAACTGAGTCTAGGGTCACTCTTATACCACGGGAATCTGTCTATTACAGCTACAGTCAAGAAACAATAAAGAATGCAAATTAGTCCAATTCTGACAGTTCCCTTCGTCCCTTCTAACCTTAGTGGCCTCTCGGCAGCGGCGAACGTGTGGAAACATCGCTTGCAAGTTGAAAATAAAACGAGAATCGCCTCAGTCACGGAGTTCACATTAGCGAACGCATGGTTTCGCCAGGAAACACGCGTGCGCGAGTGCACCCGCGCGATCAACGATATAAAGACACTCTCTGTGACTTTTGCGTTATCGTCGCAAACCGTCGGTAAATCCAGTTTGTTCGGCACGCGCTACGGGTGGATGTGCTGACGGTGTGGTGGACGATTGCTGCGCAACAGTAAACAAACTGAACTCGCGCACTTGCAAACCCAATGATCTCCACTGCGTCGTCCTTTTGTGTACTAAACGAGTCCCGAATTTTGCAGCTGTATGTGACTTCACACTCTCGCTGTACACTGAGCCTCATTTTATACCCATTAACATGAAATAGAGACGCATGCCGAATGGAATGCGAAACACGGAACTGCTCGTGATTTAAGCGCTCTCGTTCGTCGAAGTACCGTATCCTCCTCCGCCAGGCGTTTCCATTTCCAACTGGTCCTGAAAAGCAAGTTGAGCAAGTTGGAATCGAAACGAATGTGATGAACGATACCCCTGGTTCGACAAAGATGCTATTCTTTCCGCCGAGATAAAGACAGCGTCCATTCCATTTGCGCAGTATATTGCTACCACGCGCACCCGGTTTTCCACCCTCAAGTCCGTATGGAGAGAAGGCGCGTCGTTCTGTCAGCAGTGAAAGTTTCAAGGGACGACGGAACTGAATGTAGCGGGAAACACCGTCGCCTCCTCGGTATTCGCCTTCTCCTCCAGAATTCGGACGCAGCGAGAAGCGTTTCAAGATGACGGGATACCTAAAAGAGTTTGAGTGCGTGAGTGGGAGAGCTCATTATACCGCGACTCCAAGATCTCAGCGTCGGTAATCCGTGTGTTTGTCATATGCGTGTGTACTCCCGATCGGCCTGCGAATCCATTCCCAGCGCCTGATCCACCAGCCACAGTCTCATAGTATCCGCCCATTTTTTCATCGCCAAACGTTGTGTTGTTCATGCAACCTGTATGTATACGTGTTCGTGTTTGTGAACAAGAGAGCGGGAACGATAACAACTTTGAGAATTCCCGAAATTATGGGCAAAACAACGAGCAACAAACCACTAACCTTGCGAGGCGGCTACAGCATTGAACGCTCGGAAGATGACATCGCAGAGTCGTTGTGACGTCAGAACGTTTCCTCCCACCACGGCGGCTTCTTTGTGGGGACTGATAATTGTGCCCGGTGGTACTGTTATCTGGAATGTTCAAACGTCGCTCGACGCCTTGTTGTGTGAGGTTACCTTAATCGGTTTGAGACACCCTTGATTGAGGGGGATGTCGTGTCCAACCAAACATCGGATACAGTAGATGACTGCGGCCATCGTGACCGCCGGTGGTGCATTGCAACTCGAGTAGACCTCAGGACCGGTACCGGTGAAGTCAAATTCTGCTTCCCCCTGGAAATAAACACAAGATTTGACACATTAGAGGTATGGATAGCTTGATTGATGAGAAGAAGAAAGCAAGAGTGGAAACACAAACGTTAGGGAAAAACTCGTTTGCCGCCGGAACGTTGCAGAGTGAAGATGTCAATCAAAAATGTGTCATGCTTGTTGGAATTTCAAACAGGCAATTTTCAGAGAGCGAAGCTACCGTACCTTTGTTTCGTCGATGTTGACAGTTAGCTTAATCATGGTTCCGTCGTCCATGAAGTCCTCCGCTCGGAGAATCGACTTGCCAAACCGTTCTTTTGTCTCTTTGCCAACCTGAATGCTTCTAGTCTTAGTCAGTCGGGCCACTGTCGCCTACCTTCTTCAGCAGCTGATGAACAGCAACCTCGGCATTTGATTGAATGTGTGCCATGTATGCTTGGACCACATCCAGTCCATAGCTTTCGATCAATTCGGTGACTAACGCGATTCCCTTCTGGTTTGCAGCAATTTGCGCGCGCAGGTCAGACAGATTGTCGCTTAGATTGCGTGTTCCAGTGCATCCTGGATACTTTCCAGGCTCCATGAGCAGATCAGTGAGCTCCTTTTCTTGGAAAACTCCCTTTTTCACAATTTTGAAACTGACAAACTGAGCGCCTTCTTCGTTGAGCGACGTTGAGTGCGGCGGCATGGAACCTGGCACTAGACCGCCGATATCCGAATGATGACCCCGATTGGCCACAAAGAACTCGGGTTGTTTTGATTTCGAAGAGTAGACGGGTGTTATGACCGTTAAATCGGGGAGGTGAGACCCGCCGGCCATCGGGTGGTTCGCCAAAATCACATCGCCATCCTCCATTCCGTCAAAACCGAGATTGTTGATTTGGAACATTACTGTGGCTTGCATTCCGCCCAGGTGCACGGGAATGTGAGGCGCGTTGGCTATGAGTCCTCCATCTGGACCGAAGAGTGCGCAGGAAAAGTCCAGTCTTTCCTGTGATTATAACGCGTTAGAGTTTCTACTTGAGGTTCTGTCGCATACCTTGATGTTGGTTGAAATCGATGTTCTCTGCAGAATTGTCCCCATCTGTTCTGCAATTGACATGAAGCGATGGCTGAAGATAGAGAGTTGGATTGGATCCAGCGCGGTGTCAATCTCCTTCACTTCGTGTTTCATAATCTCGATGACAACGTTTCCGTCTGCGGTGATGGTCGCCTGGCATTGCGGTTCAACAAGAATTGTACTAAAGAAGCATTTAGACGCGGAGTGAACAAAGAATTGGTAGTACCTGTTCTTGTCAATGATGATCGCCGGTCCGTTGACGAGATGTCCTGCGTGCAGCCGCGACAATTCGAACAGATTCGTCTCGAGTTCACCCTCCTACAATTCTGTCATCACCCGCCGCACTCTCTAAGCTAACTTACTGTGAAGAAGCACTTCTTCATCCCAAGTACCGGCGGATTATTCGGGGCTGCCGCTTTTGGAATCAGATCCGACTCAATTAGGCTGCTAACACCAACCGCACGAATTCTGAACGTTCCTAATGAGTTGCAAATTCAACGCTCTCGATTACCGTAAATCGTCGACGATAATCGGACGGTCGCTGATGGTAAAGCCAAATTCACGTTTGTAGGCAGCTGTGAAACTGCGCTTGAACCCACTAACTGAGAGCTCTTCTGCTTGGCACATGATGGCGCAATCAGTCTTTGCATAGCGGAGATGGAGGTACTCTTCAAAACGCACATGGTCGTTTGTGAATCCCTGAGATTTCAGGTCCTCCCTACACTTCTTCCGTAGTACTTCGAAGCGGCCGTTGATGTAAGGGAAGTCTTCGTTTGTCAGGAACTTCATCGCACTCTCCTGCTCCTCCACCACTGCGTCTGCCAGCGCAATACCGTAAGCTGACAGGATTCCCGAATACTTGTGGATTTTCACGGTTTTCATTCCAAGTGCTTTCGCGATTGCACAAGCGTGTTGACCTCCTGCTCCTCCGAAGCAGGCCAATGTGTGTCGCGATGTGTCGTATCCTCGAGCCTAAAACTTCTATGAACTACCGGTTAAATCGACAATGCTCTACCTGTGTTAGCGCTCTGATCGGGCGGCACATTGATTCATTGGCTACTTCGATGAATCCCAGCGCAGTCTCATAAATGGAGAGTTCCGGCCGGTCGAAGGGTTTGGAGAACTTGTTTGCCCGCTCCGTTACCTCCGACATCACCGCGATAGCTGCGTCCCTAAAAACACCTTTGGTTTGAACCATGAGATCAACGATTACTTGTCGAGAGGTTCATTCTCCTCAGATCCAAAGATATGTGGAAAATACTCCGGCAGAATTCTGCCAAGAACCAAATTCGCGTCGGTCACAGTAAGATATCCATTCTTGCGGTAGCACACAGGACCCGGATTTGATCCTGCTGATTCCGGTCCAACTACGAAGAGGCCGTCTCTGAAGAATAGCCGAGAACCTCCTCCAGCAGCAACAGTGTGGATATCAAGCTAAAACTCCAGCTTTTAGCCATTTTGTTCTGAGCACATACCTGGGGGGCCTGAATGGTGACTCCAGCAGTTACAGTTTCGACAACGTGGCTGAATTCACCGGCGTATCTGCTGACGTCTGTCGATGTTCCACCCATGTCGAACCCAATCACGGCGTTTTTTGTTGCATGGTCGTAGGCAGTAAGCGACACTCCGACAACTCCTCCGGCTGGACCAGAGAGGATCGCTCGGGAACCCAAGAAACTAAATGCAAACTGTGATTTCGATAGGAACGCGAAAGACTTACTTGTCAATGGGACACAAACCGCCATCCGAACGCATAAATTCAACTTTCACACCATGAAGGTTGTCTTCGAAAGCCGACCTGAAGTTCTGAATGTATTTTTGAATTACTGGAGTCAGATAGGCGTCGGCACAAGCTGAAAAAAACTTGTTGTGATCTGATTCGTGCTCATTTCATACCTGTGAATCCCCGAGGAACAGCTTTGATCATAGGAATAACAGTGGAAGATAGCGACACATTCGAGAATCCAGCTTTGGTCGCAAGCTCTCCCACCAACCTCTCGTGTTCGGGATATCTAAAACAGTATATCAACAGGCAGCCTTCTAGGACAACTCACATGTAGGAATGCAGAAACAAGATGGCCAGAGAGTTGATTCCTTTCTTCTGTAGCTCCTTCAATGCAGACACCACAGCGCCCTCGTCGATTCTCTTGTACACGATGATGTTCGTCTTGTTCTCAGTAGTCTTGCGCTCTCCGCAAATCTCCATCTCACAGCTGGCATCATGCAGAATGACGCGCTCGTCAATTTCCACGACTTCATCGTAGAGGGTGTCCGGGATTTGAATGTCCAAATCGAAGATATTGGGGCGCGACTGATTTCCGATGTACAGAAGGTCCTAAGTGCACGTGTGTGGTAATCAATTCGGTTAGTGGACGGTGTGTGTCCCAGACCACACACATCGACAATTATTTAATGCCGCGGTCAGCATTGACTGTGTGGACTGGGATCTATTCACCAAGCAACGATTGCAATGCGTTTGTGGCGTGGAGCTTTTGATCACATTCTACTCATAAGAAAAACAAAATCTTCGAAATGCGCTGCAGTCCACATCCCCCTCCCTCCCTACCATTATCAACCACTTGCTAACTCTTCAAATGCTCTAAGAATCATGTTTTGTAAGTTCACCTTGAAGCCTTTGGTAATGAGAAGTGCGCAGCGCTCGCCTTTTCTCTCGAGTAACGCGTTGGTGGCCACAGTGGTTCCCATCCGTATCCAATCGATGTGATCTGAACATCTGTGGATGAATCAACCATGAGAGCACTCGTCTACCGATGGAAATTTTGGTTCCTCGTTTGATTTCTCCAAATTCTTCACTTAAAACACGACGAATCGCTTCTGTTGGCGCGTCGGGGTAATTCGCGGGGTCCTCAGAGAGGAGTTTCATCACTCGACTCTTCCCATCCGGATATGTGATGTAGACATCGGTAAACGTACCGCCACGGTCAATTGCAAAGCCAAATCCACGCGACATGCTTACAAGAGGCGAGTGATCTGAAAACAACAAACACATTCAATCGATAGGAGAGCGAGATGCTCTTTTAGTATCCACGAGTGCACGTTTCTATCGGTGATGCTGGCGGCGACGACGCTCTTGTAGTTTGTGCGATGCGACGACTGAATCGCGAATTATTGCGGGTCAGGCAGGGGTAAACAGCACAGACAGTGAGAACCATTTTGTGATGCCAGCGGACGTAAATAGAACAAGCGAAGTGACGCCTGCCCTGGTCTTGTATTGCATCGCGTTCATCGAATTCTCTGAAACTACGATTGAGAAGAGTCGGTTTCAGCTGTGCCATAGCAATTCGCAATTGTCAAACACGGTAGAATCCGCAGGTATTTCGTGTCAGGAAATCAATTTACCGACTGTCATCTTTTCTCGTGCCAACAGCAAATTGGGCACGCGAAATGCCTTCGCATTCTCCCGTGTAGGATATTTCCGGATTGTAATGGCGCAGCTGAAACCGACTTTAAGTTCTTTGCTGACAAACGCCAAACCGTAGCATCTTCCTCTTTGGGTTGTCAGTGGCTTAAGGGGCTGTGTTGTCAGCTCTTGGGATGGATGAAAAGGGGTTCATCTACGTATTGCTCTCTGATTCAGATAACTCTTATTACATTCAATCGTTTGGCATACGCGAACTGACGGACAGAATTGCTTAGAGGACGCAATGTTCAAAAGCTTTTTACGATTCAGCGGCTGGCGAAAATAGCCAGGTCGCACAAAGCACGGCTCGTCTGCCGACCGCTGCCGACAGTCGAACCCAATCAACGATAAGGGCACTGATGATTGGCAAAACAAACGTTGTTTGAGCTTTAATATTGGCGCAGATTTTGAGTTTTTGGCTTCGTTTCAGCTTGTGCGTTGCGAAATTAAATAAAAACAGATGTTGGTGACCTTTCTGTGTGTTTTAGTGTGCACAGCGTGGGGGCGCTTTGCCGGCCGTCTTTGTACGGTGTAAATGGAAAAGCACTGTAACGTCTCAGAGCCACTAATTTGCATTTGCCGCGGGCGCGAGTATGATTTATGAAGGGATCTTTCATTCGAAACGCACGCGCTCGTCCGCCGCTTGCATTTCTGCATAAGAGGCTCAAACGCAATCACAGAGTTTGCACTCCTTCTCCTTCGCCAGCACTCCAGAACAAACAGCATCAATTTATTAACAATTAACAGAAGACCACAATCAACATCAAAATTAGGATCGACGGGCCGCGCCAGAGGAATGGGGCTTCTGTTCCCACTTTCGTCCGCGTTGGAGCTGCGGCTTGGAGGAGTGCGCGAGCTCCAGCTCCACCATGATGTCGCCAATTTTGAAACCGTCACCATGATTGAGGACGTACTCGGCAACCTCCTTGTCTTCGAAAGTGACAAAACCATAGGCCGATCGTTGCTCTGTGCCGTCCGCCTGCTGCACGACCCGCTGGCAAACACGCGTGTCGATCACCTTACCATACCCCCCAAAGTACTGCTTCAGGTACGCTGAAAGAGAACAGATAATCAAAGAATTGGTTAAATCGATTCCTACATTGGGTGATTCTCGTTTCTAAATACTTTATGTAGATAGTTGTTGGTTCAGGCTCCTCATCACGCTTTTCCTTTCGCAAGTCCACTGTGAAGGTGCCGTCGGCATAGAACATTCCTTGGAAACCTTTTCCCTTTTTCATTTCGCTGTCTTCGTCTTCGGAGTCGGTATCGGAACTCTCCGAAGAATAAAGGTCTCCGGAGGAGACGTTTCGGAAGTTGTTAACTAGAAATAAGTCAGTTATGAGTTAGATTCTTCGGAACATAGTGTCATTGGCACAATTTTTGGAATTCTCAGATTTCGTCATTATCTTGCTTCGCATCAAAGCAATAAGCGCATAGAGCGAGCAGCTATCTGTTGCGTTAAAGAATAAAAGGAACATTTCTTAGGTAACAACAAAAGAATTACAGGATTCGCTTGAAGCGACATTCACGGCAGTGTTGACATCATCTCTCACTTCGCTGTCGTTCAGCAAACTCTTCTCCCCTTGCTTTTCGACGCCGTTCAATTTCGATGACATCTCAGATCTGCTATCCTCGTTATCCTCAGTACCTGAACATTCGCAGCTTGATCCATACACAACGCGCACGCATGGCACAACGAGGATCACATTCGCGCAAAGCAGCGGCGCAACACGAATGGACTGAGGACGAGTGACAGAAACGTCTCGAGCACCCAGAGGGGGCGGAGGAGGGAGGGAATTGCAGCTGCAAGTTGTTTTGAATATTGCGATTTTAGGCGAATACCATTGTTTGTGCACTCAATTGAGAAGCAACGAGAGTATGGCACGACGTTGCATATCGTAAACAAACATCTATCATTGCAAAAATGGTTGCCAATAGCGTGAATTACCTGCCTCAAACGCAGATCAAACCAATTTAGAAGTTCGGATCTGCTCCGCGGTTGAAAGAAGTGAAAACTGCGGATAGCACTGGAGAAGCTCCTCAGAGGGAGTGCTGCTATGACCGCCGCATACACATTATACGAACGTCGTGGGGCAAACGGTCAACACGACGTCAAGAAAGAAGGAGTAGACAGTCGGCGCCGTTTCCACCCGGCATCGAAAGGAAGAGAGGAGAAGACGCGACCGGCGATCGCCATCGCCGACTGAACTTTCACACTTTGATGTGAACGCGCGCAGCCTCCGAGACGTCTGCGTGCATAATGAGCTGCCTAAACTCTTTTGTTGATATTCGCCGCAGTAACTGATGATCACAGACGGTTTTTCCCCTCGGATCGAACTGTTTTGATGTGATTCATAATGACACAACTCACCGCTCTGGTTCTATTGATCAAAATCAATGTTTTTTTTTGCAAATTCAGCTTATTCAAGACTTCGCCCCAAACGCTGTCGACTTCTCTCAATTCTTTCACCAAAGTAGTTTTTGCAGGGCAGTTTTACAGACACAGAAGACTCTGCATCTTCTCCATATCTGTTTTTCTTTCAAATATCAACTGATGTCAGTGGATTGATCGATTGTTGGGTTTGCAAAGATCAAGGGTACGCATATCGTGAGTAGATGTTATCCTATTTACGCTCTGTTCAACAGCATACGTGAAACAAAGTGATCCAAGCGATCTGGCATTTGAAGTTTACTAGGCATCAGACTGTGAGGCTGACGTAAATGAATTGAAATTGAAGCCTGCAAGTCATAAGCGCTTAGAACTGGCATCTTAACTGCAGCAAGGTATGTTCTTCTCAGACCATCGAACGTTGATTTTTCGTAGCGCATAATAAATACACGTCGTTTCGTAAAGTAGTCACCAATCTCAGCTGCAGATTCAAGGTACACTTCTTCAAATGGGATCCTCTAAACAGCGAAGCACTAACTGAAGAACCTCTTTCTCTCGTGCATTTTGGGTAATTCGCTTGAAGCTTGCGGTGCTCAACGGTGAAAGATGAGCCGAGATTCTTCTGCTTTATGCTGTTGTTTGCGAATAGGGAGGAAATCGCAAATGCACTAAAAGTGCATTTGGTCATTGCGGTATGAAGTTTGACTAGCAAAGTGGGAAGTTTGCGCAGAAGAAGACCGCCGGTGGATCGTTTTTTCGCGCCTCGAACGAGCAAGTGTGTGTTACATTTCGAAGAAGAAGAAAATAAAGTCTGACCGCATTCGCAGGGAAGACAGTCCAGACAACGTAGACCGCACCGTCGACGGCCGACGCCTCACGGTCTCGTGTTTATGGGATCGTCCGATTTCAGAGTTGCGTCGGTGGAGGGTGCTGGAGCAGTTGTTTACCGAAATGTTGCAAAGTGAGTTAATGAGCGGCGATTGGGTTTTCTTCTTGAAATCGCGCTTTCTGATCGGATCGAAGCTGATCGTGGCCGTTCGCCTGTTAGTGCGTCATCCGACGTCGATCGGCGGAAGGAAGGGGTTGAAGCGCTGAGGAAGAGCTTCGCTGTTCGCTTTTGCTCATCTTTGAAAACTGGTTTCGCCGGTGAGATGGCAGATTTGGAGATGTTTTGGTGGTGCTTTCCGATAATTGTATTTTGAAAGCAAAATCAAGTGAAAGTTGCTTGATCGCTTCTACCTCCTCCTTTCGACGACGACGTGTACGATATATGTATAGCGGACACACAGGTTTTTGGTATTGCCTGCGGCGCTTCTTCCAGAAAGCACGGTCGTCCCCACCATCAACACATTGCGCGACTCTCTCTCTGCTTTCGCTTTTCATTCGCTGCTGACAGGTGATTAAGCACCTTCCTTTTCTCTTGTCCTCTAAGCCAAATAGACTCCTGATCTCCTCTGTCTACGCTCCTCTCGATTGCCAACTAGCGTTTGCAGGACGTTTGATGAACAACGCCTACAGTAGCCGCACAGGCTGCAGTTGCGTCATCGACATCTCCACCCCTGCGACTCTCGAGCGAGATTTCAATTTATGGCTGAACGTAAGAGTTTCCCTCTCCTGCTACTATTGTGGATTACTGTAGGGCCTGCAACCGTCTACATCGTTCGAGACGCCATGCCACTTCTCGCAGTCGCGATCCTGTGACTACAACATGAACAATGAAGTCTCCTACTACTCTACCGAGCGCCACGAGACAAAAGACAAAAAATCGAAGAGAAAATCGGCTCCTCGCAAAGGTTGTGTATTTCCATATAACTACTCTTCTTTCCACTTTACTCTCGCTCTCTCCTACACTTCGCTACAAAGTTTCCGTTCGTTTGCTTGCAGGTACCGGAACAAACTTGTACGGTCGTCCTTACTGTCCCGGTCGACCTCTGAGCATGGAGGAGCGAACGCAGATAATCGAATTGCACAATCAAGGAATGAAAGTGAACGCAATTTCAAAGCAGCTCTGCATCTCTCACGGCTGCGTGTCAAAGATCATCAGCCGGTTTGTTCTTGTTTTGAAGCAAACGAGTGCATTGCCTGGGAACTGTTTGTAGCTTCCGCGACACGGGACTTCTCAGTCCAGCATCGAATCCCGATCACCGACGTCCACGTCGGTCAAAGAAACCGCCGATCAGCGGCACCGCGCCGTCTCGGCCGTCGGTCTCCTCGCCGCCCTTATCTTACATAAACGAGATGACTGCCCACGCGATAAACCAAATGGATGTGACCGTCTCAACAGGCTACATGTAACCCAGGTGCACGCGCCACTGACTGTGATATGTACACATCTGTAGAAACGATTCCAGACTTTCAAATAAATGTGAAAATATGTAAACTCAACGAACAACGCTTGGAGCAACCGAAAGTGTTCTGCTGTCAGTTTGTCGGGAGCATTCCAAGAGAAGGCCTGTCGCTGTAACGGTTACCGCAAGCCGACACGTTAGGAAAACCAGTCAGCAAGCAGTTTTCGAGTCATAAAAACGCAAATTTGAAAAGCAAACTGAACTTTGATGTTCATAAACAGCCAGTTTGGCGCCAGTTTATCACTCTCCTGTGAGCTTCCATTGCTGCGGACAATTTTTGCCCTCAAAAGCGGGGTGAAATGTGGTGGATCTCAAGCTTTCAGGTTTTGTGATTTCTGCTTGATTCGTAGACGAAATGCACCGTTTTCATTGAAAGAATCCAGCTTCAAACACGGAAGAGAACGATTTGAATGCAGAGATTTCAGAACAGAAATGGCCAGACAATCAACGGTCCGCACTCTATGCCTTTTGTTCACATCTAACAGTGCAGTTCCACAACGGAAAACAACAATTAAACTTCTTTTTAACCGACTCGCCGCATTCTTTACCCATAAACTGCAATGAAATGGAGTTGAAAGTGTCTTTTCCTCAATCAACCTTCCATCTTATGCATTCCTACGGGCTCTGTTATGACGGTGGAAAGCTGTTGAGCAGCATTTCAGCAAACGCTGAAGCATGCTATTACCTAGCAGCTGTCACTGCACAACGCTCCTAATTGCCATCGTCAGGAGCTTTTCGTTAAGTGCTCAATGCCACACTTACAAACATTAGAGTCATGCGTGGCGCAGGCTCGGCTAAGTGCTCCAACGAGCAAAACGTTTTTGCGTAAATACACGTCCCTCGCTTCAGCTCTCTTTCTCCAATCACCCGAATGTGGTGCTCGTTGCTTTCACTACCGTAATCCCTCGTGTTATTAATGCAATAATTTTGTTTACAACGGATATTCTCACTTCGCAGCGATGTAATTGGCGCGGTCGCGTGCCATGATGCATCGTTCGCACGCGCGCCACCGTTAATTAGCACTAAATATAAAATGCTTGTCGGATTTCAAGAAAGCCAAAGTCGCAGATGATTCAGCGTTGTTTTCGAACATCGCCGACGGGATTATGCGAATGCAATCCTTTCTTTTCTTGCCCCAGTCTTCACGGAGACAGACACAACAGAACGTCCAGCAACGATCTCTCGAAGGAGCGTCGCAGATAGATTTGATCCGAACGATCTGATCGCGATCGAGCGAAACTCCCTTTCCGCATGAATGTTGCGAACTGAAGGGCGTCACACGCGCGTTCAGACAAACACGCCGCCATCTATGTCAGTAACCTTGTGCAGTCGCCTGTTGGTTTGTGCAGCGGTTCAGTTGGCGCTTTCCGTTTTTAACCGACTCGTTCCCTTTTTTCGGGAACGTTTTTTGGACGCGGCAAGGTGACGCGCCGAGCACAAAGGGTTTAAGACGTTTGTTGCACTTTTGAACGGGCTTGATTCGTGGATGGAGACAACTTCGCTTCTGCTACTCCGGCTGGTCGGTACAGTCTGTGCAAACAAATCGTAAAAGCGGCCAATTGACGGATCGTCGGTGCTACACGCTTTGCATACGAAAGTGTTTCATTTATGATTTTTTTTGGTTCTCGTATTGTCACACGGCTAATATGCGGCGTCCTGACAGAGTTGAACGGATTCTTCAGTCTGAATCCTTCAAATAATTGGTCAGTTGGCGCAAGGGAACAACGTTCTCCATTGTTCTTCTGTCGTCTTTGAAGTAGAAAACGAAATGGATCTGATCTCGTTGATCGTTTCCATGGCCGAAACTGAGAAAAACATATTCAATTGGCTTCTTTCCAATGTGTTTGCGACTTTCTGAATCTCCGACACGATGTAAATGACAGGCGGAGAGCGTGAGATTTTCTCAAGATTTTACTCACAGCATTTACTTATTGTTTGTTTAGTCAATCGAGCTTGATGAGAAGCATGTACTTTTGGGTTCAACCATCGTTTTCGCGGATAGATGCTTCGCATAATCGCTGTCTAATCCCAAATACCACAGAACCAGCTGCGTGACTGAAGCCTTTTCTCAATTTTCTCAGCGAAACCAAAAGATTTAAATCTTGTTTTCGAAAAATCTGTTTTTCACTTGGATACTTGGATTTGATTAGTCCTCGGAATAGACAAACATCTGAGTAGGCCGAGTATTCTGAGCCTGTTGTTGTTGTCTGTTCTCTCAGGATATGGCTAAAGGAAAGACCCAACTAAGACGTCATCTTTTGGCCCATACATATTTAAATCGTGCGGATTAGGGCTTGTTTTCACTAACTACACAAAAGTTCAATCTGCTAAAAGCACCGCGTTGGTTGCGTGCAAGCGTTGTCATGCATAAATTCCCTGTTTTGAGCGCGCATTTGAGGCATTCGGGCGAGTTTTGTCGCAATGTGTCACAAACACATTTGCGATTCGAGTTTCCCGGGATTTATAGAAATGCTTGGCAACAAGAGCGTTGCAGTTGATGCTCACCGCCCAGAGTTGTTCCTGGTCGAGCATTATTTACCGATTGACATACAGTAATCCAAGACAATTACCATCTTTTTTCAGATTGGAGACTGCATGATCATCAAATGACCCTTTTTCCACGATCAAAAACTGATTTCTGAGTTTTGAATTCGTGAAAACAGATGACTTCCTCAAATAGTGTCAATAATATGAATTTGCTCAGTTACTTAGTAGCGGCTGAGTAAACGAAATCGCCGATCGCATTAGGAGAGCATTGTATCGTATCTATGCCGCACTTCTCCACTCATTTCATGCGAGGATCACCGTCCGTCCGTCGGTCTCTCTTTTGCCTCATTATCGTCGAGTGCGAGGTTCAGCGCTGGTTCCGTTCGACCACGCGGGAGTCCATTGTTTTCGTCCTTTCGCTCTCCTCGACGCCGATTTCAATCGTCCTAAATTCGGGCACAAGAGCTCTATTTGTTGTGTGCGCAGACGCGTCTTCGTGTGCGTTCAGTGAATTATCGGCAAAACGCGTCAACTATGCGACTCGCTCGCCATTCCCGACCTCTGATTGCAACAAACTGCTGTTTGCGTGCGTGCGTGCGCCTTGCTTACACAAACACAATTCATCGATTTGCGACGTTTAATTCGACCGATCTGCGGCCTCCCGCTTGCATTGACAAAGCGTTCCGGGGTCTCGTGACGTGGCCCTCTCGCTCGCGACGGTGATCACTTGAGAAGCTGCGACAGGGGAAAAGGTGCGTTTTCTGGTGAATCACGCCTGTTGCCACGTTCGTTTGCAGCCTCCAGCGCGCGCAAAGACCGTTTATGTCAAGGTGCAAAGTATTTACGTTTCGATTTCAATAATTTTTTTGTTTACGTTCGGCATTGTGATGACGCAACGTCATTATCAGCGACGCCGAATGACGCCGAATTGTCGTTCAACTAATTTGTGCCAAGATGTTTTGTGGGCTACGGTAATTTGTCGTGTGATCGTTCCAAAGGACTTCGCGAAACGCTTTGTTGAAAACAGAGAATGGATTGTTGTTCTGCGTCTGTTTCAACGGCAATTCGCTTGCTGTGTTTACCGGATCACCTGCATCTAATTTCACTGTGAATCACCGGAATTCTCTTCCATTTGAACGGAAACAGCAAATGGAAATTGCTTCAAGAACATCTGCTGCTTTGGGGATTGCGACTGCGAGCATTTTCAGCTGGTTTTCTTCGTGTTTGTCACCGCCATCAAATTGAGCTTGTTTTCTCAATTCTAAAATATCATTGTTGACGTGGCACGCGACATTTCAAAACAGTAAAACCGCTCCGCTGACCTCATTTGTGTAAAGCTTCCCGTTGATGATAGGAATCAAAACAAAGGATTAGCAGTGCCTACCGTATATTCTTTCGATTTAATCCTTTTCCACTTATCACGCTCCCAATCGAGTCGTTTGTGTCTCAACAGAAGAGCCTCCGTAACTCGGTGGACATTCGAACCCGGAGTTACGAACAAAAACTACGGTAGCCTGAGCCAACTATCAAGCTTGAGTGCGGTAAGCTGGCATTTTAAAATTGCATTAAAGAGAGAGCGCGCATTGGAAGCGTAAAATGCGCGCGTCTCATGACTGTGCAGCGAAATTTCTTGCGGAAGTGATTGAATCGCACGTCCCCATTAGTCACCAGCAATCTCTGGTGCTCCTAGGGCTGCAATTCAATTGATTAAGAATTGAATTTTGCGTTTCGAGAGACGATCGTTTTGCAAATCGTTTAAGTCGCTTCCATGCTGTTCGTCTTCGTCTCAATCGCGTCAATATCATGAGCGTTTGTGAGCTTTCTGATTAGCCCTAAATCGTCTGTTATCAGCGCTTTCCATGTTGGCCACACACAACAATCGACAAGGGGTGCGAGGAGACTAGAATTCAAACGTCCCCGCACGCGTCTTCTTCTACACTTTGCAATTCTTTGTAGTAAAGACGTTTTTGGTCTCAACGGGCTTCAAGACTCTATGCGCTTTTGCTCTCGGGCACTACTGCAAACCTTTGTTTCCGGAACCTGGACGACGGCTGTCTCTTGAACCAACAGCGCTTGTTTCATTTTTGGCAACTTGTGCTAGAAATACAGTAGTTTCTTCAAAAAAACCGGTTTTTCTTTAATTAAGAAAGAATACCGTACAGCGGCCGCGCTTGCGTCGCGGTGCAAGAGACGTCGTTCTCTCCCTTATCGTTGCTGTCGAGTCTTCAAATTCACGATCGGGCCTCGCCGAACGCAACAATGCCTTATCACCTGAGTTCACTGATTGCTGCTGAGCACAGCGATCGCTCGTCCAAGAAACGAATGTCTTACGGTAACATTTTCTGCTATTTGTGTGTTTTCGCAATGATTTCAAGGTTCCCGTCATCGCGTGTCACGCATCTTCAGTTTGTCTTGTCCAACCAATGACCTTCCAGCAGAATGGTTAATCTAATTACACGAGAAGAACCAGTCGTAATCGATTATTTCTTCCGGCCACGCAGCACTCCTTCAATTATGCATAAGCAATGCGCGGGCAGCTGCTGACGTGCTCGCTGAAAACAAACTTTCGACGAAGGAAAGAAAGTGGGAAAAGGACTTCGATCGCAGTTTGGCTTATTAATTTTTCAATCGCTTTTGGGACTCGTTCTCCGTTTGGATTGCAGATGAAATGACGGTTCATTCACTGCGCTATTATACAACAAACACCGGAGGATGTCGCTAGTATCATAATAGCAGCTTCATTCCGCTTTCCTTCACTGTAATTAGCGAACTCCATAGTGAGGCTTTTTCCCTTTACGCACGCATAAAACCTCTTCTTCTCCACAATTCGCTGTTGACGGGCTGGATTAACTGCCGCGTAATTGCAGAATTCTGCAGCTTTATCCTCATGAATTCTAAATTCCGCGTTTGCAACATTTTCTGCAGAAACGCGTTGTGATCGCCGAGTTGGTCACTTCCTTCGTTTCTTCTTCGTTCGTTTGGCCCGCTCTGCCGCATGCCGCTAAAAGTCGCTTAATTAAAAACGGCACGCAACGCCGCGTTCTCCCGCTCGCACGTTCCAAGTGTGAACGTGCGAGAAATGAGCAAACAACCCTTTCCTATGCGCATAAGCGCACGATTTGTGAAAACTCTGCCACGAACGCCAAAATTAACGAAGAGTTTGATATCGAACTCATCGGACTTGAGGGAGCGCCACTTTGTTGTGCTCCGCAAAGGAGACGGACGACCTTGGAAAGCGAATTGATTCTCACTTATTGCCAAAAACAATAAATGACAGCTGTCAGAGGAGAATGCAAAAAGTGAGAAAGACGAATGGAGACGTTGGGAGTCTCATTTATTTCCCTCGGACCCTTTCTAAAATCGGAATATTCTACATTTGCATTTTGTTGGCGTTTTCGGCAGACTGTGCAAAGGAAAGCCGTTTTATTTTCGATCCTGGAAAGTTACGGCCGCCGGAACCTCTACAAATTGGCGACTGATTAGCGCAATTGCCGAAATGTCATGTGAATTATGTCGGAAAGCTTGGAAAACAGTCTTCAAACAACCAGTATTGACATAGAAGCGTGCGTCTTGTGCCTTCATTTGCTTGTTTAAAGTGTCCTCTTCACTGATTCACACATTATTTTGATTTGTCAACAACCGGCGTCTCGTTGACTGAGCGCCTACATTGTGCGCTCCACTTTTTCGAGCTGCGGCTGATCCAGGAGATTCTTGCAGCTTTGCGCGCTGTTTGCGTGCGCTGATAAATTCTGAATGAAAGCGCAAAAGCATCGTTTGTCATCGAAGTCAGTCGCGCCCCTTTGACCTGCCTGCCCTCTCCCTCGCACCGTAAAGATTTGTCCCTCAGAAACGCGACCCTGGTTGCTTTGAAACGGACCGAAAAGTTTTGAAAGACTTCCGCGCAAAGGGTTTCAGTGCCGATCGTGTTCCGCGCGCGCGTGCATCGCCCGCGCGAGCGACTGCTCTGTAATGTTGTGTTTATTGTCTCCACACTCTCCGAGTTGCTCTTCTTCTCCGAAACGCATACTCAACCCGTTTTTTCTGCGCTGTAAAAACGCCAGCCGCCAATTCGTGGCAATAGACGCGGTGAGAGAGGGTTTATGCTCTCCGCTCTGACCGTCTTCTTCGTCCTCGTCAGTTTTGACGAAGAGAGAGAGTCGCGACTCTCTTCTCTCACTCGCTGAGCACCATGTTGACAACTTGCATCCGATGGAGATGATGCAGAGCGGCCTATTCTGCATCATTGCCGCGTTCTCGCGGACTCTGATAACACTCGTGACTACGACCTTTCAAGGATGCGCGTTTCTCATCGCGCTCTCTCGCTTTTTATCAATATTGACACTCAGCAGCAGCGCCACTCACCAGATCGCAACATTTTCGGCTAGCACGCGGCCCTTCGCCGTCGGAGCGCCACGCCGCGTCACCGCCGTTTACCGCTTTCCGTCTTCTTTTGGCCAGAGGGACTTGGCCTCGCCGCGAGCTTCCAGCGACGACGGCACTCGCTGCGGCTCAAAGCCTCGTGGATTTTTTGCCCTCATCTAAACAAGCGTTTTTCTGACGTCTTTGTGGCTGCTTGGGTCTGTTATGTCCCTTAAGGAAAAGCGAGCGAGATGCTTCGTCCTCGAATGACGCATCCGCCGACTTTACGCGCCAAATATCACTTGTTGTTCGCAGGGCCATTGTGTTCGGTCGGCCAGGCGCTCCCGAAAGCTACAAAACATCCTCGCAACTTTCTGCTTTCGACAGGTTCTATTTGTCTTCGTTCTGGTCGCAACGCGCTTCTAGCCTGCTCTCGCTCGGTCTCCAATCCCGCGACCGCTTATCGCGTTCTCCGAACGCATGCCTTACTTTTTCGTTTTTGTCATCTCGTTCCGCTGCTTGTCCCTTATCAGCGAGCGAGTGTTGCGGCAGAATAGCGCAAACGAAGGGTTACGGTATCGCTGTTGTCAATGGCGCGACCCTGAACGCTCTTGCGTTTGTGCTCGTGTTTGTCTGCTGGGTGCCAATTCTCTTCTCTTTAATCAGAATCCCTCCGGAAACGAGTACTGTAGGGTCAAAGGTGGATAGGGAGAAGCGCTCGAGGTCAGCTTCAACAAAGCCATATGCAATCGATAAGATGTCCGTTTGTTATGCGCGGGGTGTTGTGTTTCCTTTTGCGCTGCGCTCCATCAGCTGGTATGCGATAAACAAATGACTGCGCCGCAAAAAGTTGTTTATCCGCACCTTCCGCCCTGAGGCAAGGTGGTGATCCCAAAATCAGTCGGACCCCTTCGCACAGTCAGAGACGGTTGTCAACTGCTCTCGTTCGCTTCTCAGATCGGTCTGCTATCGTTTTCTGTTATTTCCAATTACAAATTCATTAAGCGAGCGCGCAGCTGATGACAACGACAGAAAAACAGCAAGAAGGGCTTTGCGTTAGGGAACTTTGGCGACAAGGCGCCCTTGACTTCTCTCCTGAGAAGTCCAAACTTCTCGCAGAAGTTCTTCTTCGCCTTGCCGACACTAAACGAAGATGTTTTTCGGATTTGAGGTCTATAGTTGATGCCTCGCCTGCTAGCATTTCTTACGACCCGCTTACGACCAGCGATGGCGCTTGTGGCTATTACATATTCCCAATTGGGCGTGAAATTCTCGGCGGTCGGCGAATGCTGCTTAATTAATGTTTTCCAACTTCCACGATCGCGATCGACGCCAGTGCCACCGACTCTCCACGGACGGTTCGCATCCACGTATGAGTCGAGAATTGGATTTCCCCCCGTTGGCCGAATTTTCTTTTACAAAAAGTTCAATGCGATTAGTCCAAAAACGAGATGTTACTTAAAGTTCAATTCGCGTTTCGGTGCAAAAACTGCCGTTGCTATTAATTGTAGATGAATTGTCTCGTGGCGGTATCCATTTACCCTTGAGGTATATGGGAACAACACTCAGATTAATCATTTCTAACGCGCACTACCGTATCCATGGACACACGCCCACACTCCGAGCTTGCTTATGCATCCTGCCAAAAGGCTCATAATCCCAGGCAACTTGTTTTCTTGGTTTTGGCAGAAAGAGGGATTCGTAGCCTAGGCAACTGCAATCGTAGGGTCGATTCCCTTGTGAAACAATCGGAAAACCTCAAACATAAACATCTCAGCGAGATATCACCAACTACCGTAACCCTGCATTAGTTTGTATCGGAAATGAATAAAAGGAAAGCAATAAGAAGATTGGTTAAGCGCTCGTTGTCTTCTGTGCTTAGGATGCGCACCCTAGAATCACCCCATTAACGAGAAGAGCAATTTGCGCATCGGACACGAGTGTTTGAGGCTGCAAGATCCAAATCTTTTTGTATTGAGCGCGTTGGAAGAGAGAATTCATGCGGAACTTTCAATTAAAACTACATTTTCACCTTTTTTGCAGCAAGCGACCTTCGAGCCGACTGCGTCTGCAACAGGGGAGGTCAGAAAAATGAACTCCATTTGAGACTTCTAAAAACTGCTCCGGATAAGTGCATCTCCAATTAGGGCAGTTTGCACCGCGTGCGGTCTAAAAAGTGAAAATAAGCAAAAAACAGACGTGAAATTCGTCGTTCTGATGACACTTGGCGCGGGCCGATCGCTGCGTAATTCTGCACGTGATCACTACAATTACCAGCTAGAAGATGCATGAAATTAGAGCAATTGATGCGTTTTGAGTGTGAAATCGCGGATCGGTGATCTCTGGCTGGGTACAGAACTGAAAGCGATGTGCTCGTCCACGTTCCTCGAGGGAAAGAGAGTAATCTCGACGGGGTTTATCAATTTCTTTAGCGTTTTATCAGCTCCTCTCGCTCGGGCAACAGGAATTTTCCAGTCGTCAGTCTTTGACAATTACACCAGCAGCGTGGTTGGTCGTCGGATGCAAAAAGTGACGCCGGCGTGTGCGCGTTTATCACTTCCGCCAATTCGCCGACTTTCGGTTTTTTCCTCAAGAAAGCCGCATCCTGTGCGTCATCTCAGATAACTCATGCGAGCACTCCTCCCCACGTTTCCATGACGCTTGTTGGGGAGATCGGTCTCCAGCGGAACCGACGGCGCCGCTGCGCTGGACCAACAGCATTTTCTTCGCTCCTCCCTGTCCCTCGACGGTTCCCCCGCCCCTTCAAAGGCGGTGAGAGGCAAACGGTTATTTAGGAGAGTCAGGTACCGCGCCATTAATTCTTCCAGCGCTCGCGCCGATCAGACGACCATTATTTCGTTTGCCAAACCACAAAACTGCCCTGAAGACTTCTGCGGGAACATTCCGAGTCTCGTAGGGTCCTCCGCCGTGTTTTCCATCAAACCGTGCTTCCTGAATTGCCACACAAAGTGTTTTTCTGCTTTCAGGAATAAGCGATGTCATCGCGTCGTTCAAAGGCGCCGACGTTTCCTGCCGGCACCGAGAAGATGTTGAAAATCGTTTTCGAAACGTCAGACATGCGCGAAGCCCTCATGCGCAATGCAGATCCAACCCTGTTGCACGTACTCGCCTGGCTCGTTCGTCCTGAAACACATCCCGGATACCCGCCATTCATGCACGACTTCCCTGATGCCCCCGCGAGCCTCGACTCTGACGAAGTTCGGGGCTTCATGGACAATTACATGATGTCCACAGTCTTCAACAAAGATGTTGACACCTTGAAGAACGACATCGTCAAGAAGATGAAGCTGTCCCGTCAGTTCCGGCGGCTTTGCTACGTCTTGTTTCACCAGAACTACATCCGTGAGTTATTGTTTCCTTTCTAACTTTTGACCGACGCACACTTCCTAGTCTGCAGTAACTAGGGCAACAAGCAAAAACGCTAGAAACGGGAACAGGGTGCGCTTTGCGTCGGCAAATCGCCGAAAAAAACATAAACTCTGCACTTGCGACAAACACCTAGAGTGGCGAATCTCCGTGCCACGCACACGGCTACAGTAATCCTTGTTGGGTATCTTCTAGACCAAATTGAATTTCCTTTTTCCGCTGCTGCACTCCCAGCCACCTGCCATGCAGATAATCATGAACTGCACCCGTCATTTGCATATTCCCACAGGGTCACAATGGCAGCACAGGTGCACCGGCCCGAAGACACAATTCCGATTCCCAAAGATCGAAGTGATTGTTTGTTTGCGTTCGCCCACTGCGGAACGCGGCGCAGTCGTTATCGCCAGCGATTGGTAGAAAAAATGCCCTTTCGGCCACCCGCATTGTAGAGAGCGAGAGAGAGACGCCAGATTGTAGTCTCTAATTAAAGGACATTTATTATTTCTCCCATTTCCGCGGCAAAAGTGCAGCGATGTCTGAGGATCTGTCCTCGGGAAATGCGGGTGGTCGTCTGTTGCTACTGAGTCCGCCAGCCGCTGATCAGCGTCAACGGAAAGCGCGCAACCCATCAGGTCGGGGGTTCGCCGCGTGCGCTTTCTCCAAACGGCGGCAATCACGGGTACCTTTGCTGGGTACAAGACCACCCGCGTTCCGCTGGAGGGGAAAGAAGGTGACCACACGCGTTTCTGTTTTCCGACAGAAATTGTCGTCGTTTGCCGTCGCCTCTGCACTTGCAACGAATGAAAAAGCGTCAAACTCGCTCGCACTCGCTCTTTCGAAGATGAAAAAGTGGCCTGAATTTCAAGCAAAAATGAAAACGACTGGTTGATGTGCATTAAGGCGAGAGACATCGCTTCAATTAAATATAGCGGGAGGTCTGAGCCGAGATTAACGGCTAGAAAGTGACGTTGTGACTTAGCCTGATTGCTTTCAGACGGCAGCATGAAAGATACCGAATATTGCTTCCTCCGCACTTTCATCCGAGTCTTCCGTGAAGCATTCCACGCCTATGAACTGAATGAGAAGTTCAGCTCGATGCTGATCAACTTCAACCAGCCGCAACATGTGGCGTAAGTGCTCCCAAAGAGGATATCTTGAATTGAACTGTGTGTTCTAGGTTCGCGGATATCGAAGAGAAAACAGGCCTGAAGTGTCTTCTTGTCGCCGAGCCCGAGCAACTCACGATCTGCTTCGAGATGACGCACGAGAGTCAATCCGACCTCTGCATCGCCGTTGCGGTAAGTTCTTTGATCGTTGATTCTGAATCTTAATCGTTGGATTTAGGCACGCATGGCTGGTATGGCCAAAGCAGGCATCACTTCTCTATCGTGGGTGCCCGTGCACAACTACTACCTGCGTTGGACAACGCCTGAATTGGTCACTCGTCTTCAGACCTCCATGGATGATCCAGTGTTCCGGCGTCGTTTTAACCGCATTCTCATCCCCTTCTACGCGGCTCAGCTCGGTCAGGGTCCCGACGAGCGGGTCGTGCAGTTCAGCATTGAAGATGGCGCGATGTCCAAATTGTTCAAGCACCGTAGAAAGCTCGAGAAGTTGCAATACGGTGGTGTGATTCCCGTTCCTCCACTTCTTCCCCACCCTTAGGCTCAATGCTCGTAGCCTTCCTCTCCTCTCCATCCAATAGTTTAGCGTCTGCATCCACCAATGAATACGTTTGGATTCTCTGAAATCTCACATTAACTCTCGCATGAGAACTACCTTATTCTGTACATATTCCATCGTTTCCGTCGTTTTTGCCGCCGAGTCGGCTACTGTATCCAAATAAAAGCTACCTCTCAATCCCCTCTGATTCCGTTGCATCTTTCTGATGGTAGGCCTGAGTTCGTCTATGCCTCGAAATTGTCTGCAAAGGAGTCAGCCCTCATTTACCCAACCATCCCTGAACCTCACGTTCTGACCCCTTCTCAGGGAAATATTGCCGTCGGGATTCTCTGACTCAACTAATTCCTCTCAACTTACCTCTAATCTCCTACTCAGTCATAACCTCTATCTACCCCGAATCTCTTTGTTATATGTCCTGCTCTCTGTCATTGTTCCGTTCTACAATTGCTACCGTAGTTGTAATCTTGCCCTCTGCATTTAGATGCAAAAGCACGCAGAAGAGCTTATCGCTATCATACTTATCGTCCGTCTCCTACCTCTATGAAACGTAATTATTGCTTACTAAACGGGCTCCATCATAACTCTCTAAATCGTCACCTCCACTTCTGTTTAGGTTCAATCGTTTGTTCTTAGTTCCTAGGTACCTCTTCTTCTACCTCGGAATCAATCTATGCTTCGTTCACTAGGGTCGCAAATTCTGAGAAATGTAGCTTTTCACTGTCCATTCACTGTTGTAATTTGTTTGAGGTTAGGAGTAATAAATGCTCCCTTGCAAATGTTAAGTTTCTCGCATTGTAGGGGTTCTACAATAGCGAGGCGTCTCGTGAAAGACCAGGATACTGGAGCAGTGCTATTGGAGGTGCATACGCGGAGCGTCTTTGAAGACATCACAGTTCAGAGACCTCAATGACATTGGGCTCCTTTAAACTTTTGTGCACACATACAGTAAGACAATCTAATCTACAATCCGCAAATCGCAATTCAGACAAATCCTCGCTGATAAGGTGCGAAGGCAGTCAGCTCTGCGGATGGACTCCGGGCATGCGATACTGTCCCGTACTGGCGGTGGCCATTTCGCGAATGCGTTTCTGAAGCTTCAAACAACCAGCTTAGTCCATTTCAGGTGCATACGGTACGTCGCGCAAACGCTTATTCACCCGTATTTATCCGTATACTTTGAGCGGACATTGATCGCGCACACATTTTCGCAGCCCAGAAATCGTAAACTTTCGTTATCACCGTGTTTTCTATCAAATTTAATTCCAGGTTGACGAAAAGTAGCGTTTTGTAGTCTCTGTAGCGTCTTGCCGATTGACGAATTCTCGTCGACGACGGGAACGAAACGATCTCCTAGCCGCTTCTTCTAGCGATCGTTTGTTTCATTGTGGCACTATCTGCAACGGCAACCCAATGATTCACCTAAACTTTACTATTTATTTTTGCGCTTTGGTTGCACGATCTGTTTACGAAGACACCGAATCCTTGCTTCCCAGGCGGATGACGTCAACACGTCTTCAGCGCGCCTCGGATCGTCTAGACGACAAGCCTCGGTGCCGATCGGTGTTTACCGCGAGCGGAGGCTTCTCCCAAGGAGGAAGACGCCCGGCTGGCAACAGCAGATGCGCGGCAAGAACTCAACAGTGGACTCAAAACTGCGGTCTGAGCACCCGACGCATGTTGACAACCTGTGGTGGCGCCCTTCGCGGACCGCGGTGGACATCAAACTTGTGTCACAAGCTCTCTTTTCAATGAAAAAGCTCCATTTAGTGTTCACGCGAGGAACCAAAACAGGACAGAACAGCATGAAGGAAACGGAGAAAGAAGCGAGGAGAACTGAGGCACCAGCAGCTGAGGAAGGGGAGAGGATACAAGCAGGCAGGCGATGGCGAGGAAGCGGGCGTTGCGGAATCAGAATGGCGGGAAGTTCTTCTCTCCGTCGCGCTTCTCGTGGCACTTTTGCATTTCATCGCGCTTCTTCAGCTCGCCCTTGAGTCCCGGGCGGTGGAGTTGCTGGGGCGGAACGGGACGTTGAGCTTCTCCACGTGCGCGGCCGTGTAGCCGTGCGTCTCCTGCATCTGCGAGTGGAGGCGCCGCTTCTGCTCGCTCTCCTTCATGAAAGCCGGAGCTCGCGCCTGGTACGCCTTGATCTGGAACTTGATCTCCGCTTCGCGCTCCTGCTGCGCCTTCTTGCGATCGGATTCTCGTTGGCGCTCGCTGGAGGTCCGGTGTTCTTCTGTTGAACATTACTCTGAAACAGACGAGAACGTTGCACAGGAGGAGGGCGCGAAGCCAACCGCCTCCTCTCGCTCGGCTTGCGCGACGGCGATGCATCTGTTATCGCCAGCCGGGCGTCTCCGTTGGCGAAGCCTCCGCTCGCGGTAACAGATCGCGCAACGAAAACGCCCAAACAGAACTTCTGTGAAGGGAAGTGTCGTGTTGGAACAAATCGCGGGGAAAGACGACAGATTTCGTAGACCAATTTCTTAGCAACGGAACGGGGACATCAATGTCGCCTCACTGACACAGCCCCTAACACAGCAAGCGCCCTAACAGTCAGCGAGGTTTCTGAGGCTCTGAACTGACGCAGTGATGTCTTGGAAACGCTCCTCCAATTCAACAGAAGTCTTTCTTGAGAACGGAGGGCCGCGATGCACGGAAAAGCGAAGCCTCAACACCGATCGCCACACAGGCGCTGTGGAGACGTTTTCTCGCATTCCAGAGTCAAACGAACGATCGTGGGAATCGCAGCTGACGCGAGTTACAGAGTTTGTAGCTAACCAGTCAGCGTTCTCCTCAACAACGGAACGGAAAGCATCGATGTCGCCTCAGCGCTTCATCTCTCTGAGATTATTCTCCTTGTTCCCCGCGATGGTTCGCTTCACTTCGACACTTCCCTCAACAGCGAACGTTTCAGTGTTCCGGAGACCTCACAGCTATCAAAGAAAACGGAAACCGCTCAGACATGCCACTTTTAATCAAATAAATTGAGTTGAAACAGTTCCTGGCACCGGCTTCAACGCAATACGTGGAGATCAAAGAACATCGCGGAGGGTCCGTTCATTAAGGCATTATCAAAGTTTGAAATTCAATTCAAGTGTAATGCAGTCATTTGCAAATTGGCTTTGAGCGTCCACTTTAGATGATTCCTGCTTTGCTTGAAATAGAAAGCAAGGAATTCCCAATTAATACAGCTGAAAGCGTTTGAGGTGATCGTCTAAATATGGAAAACGTTACGTAATTTCCAGCAATCCAGAAAGAAAGCTTCTCGCTTTCATTTCACACATTTCGCATCTAATAAAATGAAAAAGCCTAGCCAAAATGATTGCGGGGAGCGCGGTGTTCATTATGGTAGGAGAGCTTTTGACATTCCGTCGAGTCTGCAAAGAGCCATACGGAGAGCACCAAACAGCTTTCCGTACACGCAGACATCGCCCCAGCCGCTGTCGTAATTGTCCTGTCGAGGGCAAAGAAGCACTGTATGTTCATGAAAAGTTCTGGAAACCGCAGAAACAGAAGTTACTGTGGCTTAACCGTGGCTGCACTTCTGACCCCGCTGACCACTCGAATGTTTCCAAATGACTTCTAGTTTCTGTTCCCAAAGAAACGCAATATTTTGCAGAGTTGCGCCTCTGAGTCACAGATGACGCGTGTCCATCTCTAGGCTCAGACAGCTTGTCGACGACGACGAAGAATGTTCTAATTTCAGAACTCAATTGTTCGTTGATTGGCGCTTACGGTTATGCATACATGTACGCTCAGACATTCCATTCTACACTCCGCAAATTGTCTGATTCATCGAAGCCAAAAGTTCGGGGCGACATTTTGTTCCGAATGTCTCTTACGTGTTTTTATGTTTTCTCTTCTGCACGCAATGGTGAATTATTTACGATTTCGTGACTCAGTTAAAGAGATTTAGCTGTTTTCTGATTGGTCCAGGCACGTGTCCTGTGCAAAGGACTTCTCAGAAAGACGGAAGACGCTTTTTTGGAGCAATAATCTGTTAGTTATGTAACAATCCAAGAATTAGTGTCAACCAATCGGTCGTTTCATCAGTTCGAAATTGCTATTCTCGTCTGTCTGCTCTGAAAGTCGCTCGGGGCGATTTAGTGGCGGCGATTGTCTGTCGGACTGTGAGTGAATCGTCGTTGACCACTGACCAGCGCACAGCGCTCCTCCGCTGCGTTCCGAGAGTCGGAAAGCGGTCGCTTCCCTTCCGCGTTTTTCCCTTTCGCCCCCCATCGATTGCAAATTGCGGAAATTTCAACTTAAATTCCTACTTGTTTCATCTAAAAATAGTTCTCTCAACTCCGTCTACCAAATTTCCATTTTCCAGTCTGCGGCGTTTCATGTCTGACATTTTCTGATTTCCCTCCAAATGTCGCAAAGTTCGATTGTGTCTGAATTTGGCAAAGTGAGTGTTTACGCGTGTGTCGCGATTGAGATGGGATGATGTACCCGTGAATCAGGGGCGTCGAAAATGAATGAACGCGCTAATCGCTAGTTCGAATGGAAATATCGCAACTTTTGGAATGAATCGTACTGTGACTCCGCGGTCTGTGATCTCTTTCGCATGGTTCTTGTCACAAAAACGGATTCGAGCAGATGTTTACGCGAGGACACTTCGGGAGCATCCGTAAACAACATTTTTGTAGGGATTAAGAATTGATTGAAATCTAGGCTGTTTTTCATGTAGTGGCCGCTGCTTCAATTCATCGAAATTCATTTCACAATTGACATTCCATTTTGAACTTCTCGCTGCGGCGCTCCCATTAATCTTCCTAAAAACATTTCGAATGATAATGTATTTTGAAATTTTCAATATCAACGACAACGAAGATTCATTTCCTCTTTTTGTAATTCCATTTCGGTGCCATTTCGTTTCCGACATTTCGTCCAATTAGATCGTTAACACACAGGGCATGATATATTGAACTCGTTAATTCTGCGACGGTTTTTGAAGCCTACATTTCAGCGCCTCCTGCCGCTGCCGTGTCTCAGAGTCTGCGGACTGTTAATAGTTTGACGCCAGCTCATCAGTTTGAAATTCGCTTTTCCCTATATGGACACAGAAAGCGCGTATATGTGCAGGAACGGTTCACAGCGCTTGCCGCTCCTCAGAATACGTCATCACCGTCTGTCAAGCAGCTCCCTTTGCTTGTAGAGACGGAAGACAGACAGCGTCTGCGGTAGTGTGTCATCGACGCTTCGAAGGTGTGATTTGAAAATTACGGTAGGATGATGTTTTTTTTGCATTTTGTTAATTCCGGCCCGTTCCGGACATTTGCATAATCCAAAATTGAACCTCCGACAATTGCGCGTACGGTACTTTGCCGCCCCTGATCGTCGTGGACATAGCAGCTCTTGTTTTTAGTCCTCAGAACTGAATGACGCAGACTAATTTTTTCAAGAAGTAGAGCGATTTTCTTAGAAGATGCACGAAAGCGCTCAGTGTTGTCGCGAAAATGGTCAGAAGCTCCGAGCGTTCAGTCCATTAATTAATTGAATGACTCACTTTGTGTTTATGCCAACGATTTATCTCTTTCTCGGAGGAACTCCAAATACGCAAAACGACAATCAACTCCTTGTCTTTCAACTTCGAAGCTTTGCGCGCTTAAAGTTTGATCTGCTGGAGCTGCTTGTCAGCGAAATGAACGTTCAATGAATGGATGTGAATGTTGATTGGTCGCAAGTGCTGCCGCTGCTGCAGGCTGATCAGTGATTGAGATATGGCGATCGGCTTAAAAGTCGAAATCCGCTGGTGGCTCTCGCGGGTACTGCCAACGGAGAACAGAACTGCGAGAGAGGGGGAGAGCGCGCGAGACGCGCAAAGACGGTCAACACGATCAGGTTTTTCTGCAACAGCTAGCAGCGGTGCGCGAAGCCGATGGAAACGACGAAGTCCACTCTCCTGCATCATCAGCATCGCCGGAGAAGAGCTCAGCTCGCAGAATCGTCGCCCGTCGAAATCGTCGGCCACAACTGTTGGCGCGCGCTCTGAGTCAGCACAAGCAGTACTTCGGCGAGCGAGGGGGAGTGCGCTGCATCACATGCAGCAGCTTTCACTTCCCTATATGCGCGATTTTGTCTGTACATGGATACTGGTGCTCGTCAACCCACTTACGTGATCGCTAGCAGCTTTTCAGATCGTCTCGTGACTTCTTCGTCTCCGGCGGCTTCTCTCCTCGCTCGGCTCACTTGCAACCCTCTCGCGCGCGAGCGATATCCACTCAACACTTGGCGCAATCTCACTTTTTCCTCGCTCGCCAACTGACCACCACTGTTGATTCTATATTTAGAAGCTGTTGACATTTGTTTTGTGATGTCATCCGTCTATTTGAGATCGGGTGGACTGCGCTTTTTTCGCGTCTCCTCGCTGCTGTCGATAATCTCAGCACTTGCGGTGGCCCTCCTTCGCGCGCGGTCATGGACCTCGAGAGATGGAGAGTTAAACTGCACGGAGAGAGAGGGCGCCGCAGAGTGACTAAGTGACCACTGTATGATCGGTAGTCCTGAATCATCGTCCGACTGTCGGCTGTCCGTTTCGAAAACGCGCGACGTCGGCTATTGGGTGCTCGCCAGACGACGAGTGGGGTTGTTATAAAATTGCATTGCCTCCAAATGGTCACGCTGTTTGATTTGCTGACGAACGTGCGCGCGAATGCTCAGTTAACCGTCCTCCTCCTTCTTCTTTTTCGGCTAACCAACCACTCACAGTACTCTTCACCGTCTCCATCGGGTTCTTCCAAGTTGATGCAACTTTCCAGCCACATTCGCGCGCTCCATTGTCACGTGATTGCTTGCGAATATGTGATGTGATCGACTATTTTCTGCGTATGTATGTTCATATGTGTGAATGCGTGTGTGCTGGTTGCAAGACGCTGTTGCTTCGTGACATCATGCCTCCGCTGCGTTCGCTCTTCCTTCTCGCCATGTTCGACAATTCCAGTTTGCTTGTTTTGTGGTATGTACATATTATTGTATTTGCCGTCAAAACCCTCGTCTACAAACTACGTGCAGCACTTCTTCTCCACGCGTGTGACTTTCTCGCAAGAGCAGCTGCGGCAAAGCACGCGACACTGTGGGTGGCAGGATACGGTAGTGAACGCAGAATTGCTCAACATCGTGCAAAGTTGCAAACGAGGAGAGGGCCGCAGTTTCGAAGTGTGATGCTCAGTGTGTGTGCCTTTTGGTTGGTTCGTATGTGTGTGCGACTGTGTGTGTTTGTGTTTGTTTAGCACCAAAAATTTTAGCGCCACTGGAGGTGGACAGAACGACGTTGATGACTACGACAACGTCGGAGAAGAGGAGAGGGGAGAGAGAGAATTCCACCAATTGCGCGACTCTCCTTCGGCTCTCTGCGATCTGCATTGTCCACCAGCACAGCTCAAACTATCAACTGTCGCCGCGAGCGAGCTTTTTCTCTGGCTACCCGTCGCATGCGCTCGCGCAGCTTCTTTCCGCCCGTGATGAATGAACGTATTCGTTTTCTTGCTAATCAACTGATCACTTCGGTTCACACAGTCGCACAAACTTATCCCGCTCCGTGAATTCGCGTTCTTCTCTTTCTCCCCCTACTCGCCAGCGCGTGCGTGAAATTCCGCGCCAAGGAGTTTTTCTTTGTGTAGATACTGTAGCTTAAAGAGGAATTGCAGGAATTTCTCAAATCCTCAGTGCGTGGCTTTCACCAACCGACGGAGGCTGGCCGAAGCGCCGTTCTTCCAGCATGAGCGATGAGATTACTTACGAACAGCACATCCAGCAGAACAACCAGCGGCTGATCTCAATTCGGAACGTAAGTGATCGTGGAACCTGAACGGTTGTTCTCAACAATGCACGCTTTTTCAGAATATCGCAGAGCCGAGCGGATACGCCAGAAGTTGCCAGGAGCTGACAGGATGGTGTTCTGATTCGCGCGCTTTCCACGCCGCTTTCGAAGAGAATTTAATTGCCACTTTAGAGGTATTCAATTGCGAGCGATCACACGTTCCCGTGTGACTCCGAACCGCTTCTTTACGTTGATTGTTTAGGCGATCGTAGTGCAGTCGTCGCACAATGGCTACGATCGCGACTTGGCGAAACAGCTGATTGCCGCTTGCTTCGTGCACCGTAAACTCCTGTCGAAAGCGAATACAAGTGAGTTATGAAATATCAGAATGCAATTAACAAATGCTTACGACATTCAGCTAAAGTGACTCGTTGGCACGACCAGCTGCGTAAGCCAAAGCGTGGCGGAACATCTTCCAAGCGCAAGAGTTCGACGAGCAAAGCACAGGCAGCAGCACCGGCAGCAGCAACTACCTCGTTACCGGCAGCAGCTCCGACTACGGTAGCTGAAACGCCAGCGGTCCCCGCCGCAAATGGGTCTCTGAATCTAGACGTCAATTACGCAATTTCCGACCAGTACCTGTCGCCAGAGTGAGTTCCTTTCACTTTACGGAACGGTGAGGGTTTCGCCTCGACGAAATCTCGGCGAGTGACCGTCGTTTCGCGCAAGCCCTAGTCAGAGCAACCACAGCGTGCTGCGCGACCTCCGTTTCTCCTCGTGTAGACCTCCCTGTGCACGCTGTCCCGTTTGGCACGCGGCGCTGCGAGGCTCCTCAGCGCGCCCACATCAGCGAACTGTTCGCACATATCGCTGAGCGAGAACAACACCGTCCGGTAATAAGTGAATGGATTATGTCTCCTCGGCCGCCTCTGTCGCTCGCCCACCCGCTCTTCCTTCCCGGCAGTGGTTGTCTTTTAATGCGATCTGCGCGCAGATGTGTGTTGCGTTCAACGTCCACCGCCATGCCCCTTTCGCCTCGTTGACACAAAGCGCATAGTCAGTCTCATACTTGCCCACCACGGCGTTCAATCGGATCCTTATGCTAAAGGTCACTTTGCACTCTTCCATGTTTTCCTCGTCCCGCAACTCGCGGTTTCCGCCGCCAGAGCTAACTCAGTTAAGGGGCAAACGATGGCGCTCTCTCGGTCCAATACCCTTATTCGCAGTCTTTCATTAAGTAATGTCTCACTTCCTATTGACACATCTCATAAGTGGCAAGGCGTAACCTCTCCTTGTTGGGAAATGCGTCACTCACTCGCTCACGACTAGCAGCATCTACTCGCTCGCTGCTGCGAACCGCTTGAACCACTCCCCTTTTTGCTCCTTTCGAATTCAGCATCAAAGAACCACCCAGATGGGCTTTGCCTTCTTCCTTTCACGTTTTCCACATTCAAAGACTCAATCGTGGTACGTGCGAGCTCCAAGTCCGTGCCAATAGCCTCCGACGACGCCTCCGTGCACGGTTCTATATGCTGCATAGGCGTTCGCCTTTCAAGGGTACGATGGTCGCTTGTCAGCTGCTTGTAGTTCTGTAGAGGGAGAGACATTATTGAAACAAACGGGTTGACAGCGACGCCCTGACAGAGAGCGTGTCTCCCCGGTTGCAGCACATCCTCATCCGCCCCTCATCTGTAATACATGTTTGGGATTGTCCGTCCGGGTCTTGTCTCTTCTCCTCTGAGGCGCGACATGCACAGCAGCACAAACCAGGTTCTCTCTGTTTCGCCTTTTTATCCTATCGACGCAATCGAAAATAGGCGAAAGGCAATCATCTTTTGATATCGTTCCCAGTTTCAGCCTCGAAACACCATCGAAATTCATAACCTCGGCGCATGCGCGATTTCCTCCATTCAGTGGCGTTAACTAAGATGCGACATTTCTAATCTTGAATTCGCTCATTACGCGGCTTAGGCTCTCGCTCACGTGTCGTCACTTTTGCGTCCATTCTGCATCGCCGCTTTGACTTTTCTGTTCTACCTCCACGTCTTATCACTCTCTAATTAGTCACCTTTGCTCATTTACCTCACCGCTTCTTCTTCCTCTTTGCATTGTCGCAAGCGCGCCGATGAGTCGCGAACGTTGCGGTCTCAGTAGCTTCGCCTATGTCTCTCGCTCTCTCGCTATCGCGCGCGCGAGCTTGGCCCGGGCCTTTTGGATATTGGGCCACTTGCTGTTGCTGTCTATAATTGCATTTGTTTATATGTGCGTGCGCACGCGTATGTGTATTCCACCCGTAATGATATTGATTTGCATCCGCTTTATCGCTCTGAATGTTCGGACCCCTGTAAGGCGTTAGTGTCATCTGCAACTGCCAGGAAACTCCTTTCCTAAGGTTGAGAGTTCGTGATAACGAATTGTCGCATACGAACACAAAACGCCCGGTCGAAGGGTCTCCAACGTCCTCGCTTATTGGATCCGATGTCCTTTCCAAAGGGCCCACCGCATTTTTCCTCTTCTTTCTTCCGTCTTCAGTCTCCTAGTACATTGCTGAGCGTTCAGGGACAAGTTACCGGAAATTGATTGCACTTTCAGAAGTTCGTTTCTGCTTGTCCGGCCAGCCGTTCCGTCTCGTTTCTGCTGCTTCGTTCCTTTGTTTTGTGGTGAGCTCGAGAATCCAGTAGAAAAGGGAGGATCTTCCCGACGTGTTGTTATGTCACTGCGCTTCCTAATAGAGCGAAGAAAAAAGTATTATTCGGGCATGTTGTTTGCGCGTTTACATGTTCGCTTTGGGGGAAAATGAAAATATTGTGACTAAGAGGTGGTGCTCATGATATCACATACGGTTTCTTTTCTCCTCTTTTCGTGTCAGCCAGGCATGTCAGCCGCTTTTCCGACGCTTCTTCGTTTTCTTTTTCTCCTCAGCGTCGCTCTTTTTGATGCTCTTCCGATGGCGTGTGCCCAAATTGCGTTCCTCTCTCCTTATTCTTTTCTTATTCTCCGTCACCGTCCGCTACTATGTAATATACCAATTCGCTTGTGTCGAATGGGAAAACGGCCGGGAGGGACAAAGCACATGTGTGTGGAGAGAGCGGTGATGTGACTGCTATCGCAGAAGCTGCACTGAGTGCTTGTTGATGCGGATGGAATGATTCCGGAGGCACTCGGTGACCTTTTTTGTCTCGATGGAGCGACACTCGGGAATCGCGCGCGCGCGTGCACGTGCTGCCGCCGCTGACTGTTGGTGTTGATTTAGCGCTGCTTTCTGAAAAAGGAAATAGTTCTACTTGGTAACGGAGGACAGAGGAATAGTCGCCTTCTTGAATGAATTGAGAGAAACGATTGAGTCGAGGAGTGCCGCAGGGAAACAGTATCGATTCTGATGACTTCCGTTCGTGAAAGCACGAGAAGAGGTTACTGATTGTTGACAACAACGTGTTGGTTCCGCTGGAGCGTCGTCGGGCAATGTCCTTTGAAACTCTCCGTTGAGGGTCATGTTAGGAGTCCGCAGATAAGTGCTTTGAGACTCGTGCTTGAATCCATATGGTGGTTTTCCCGCTCGCCTCCCCCTTTTCCTTAATTCCCCCGCCCCTCGGTTTGGCACTCTTCCTAAGCTAGCGGCGCTGATTCAGAATCAACAGCGTGGAGAGTGAGTACGCTACAACCAATAACTATCGCGTCATTAAATTGCTCTTAGTTGTTGATAACTATTTTTGCCCATTTCAGCAGCTTTGTAGACGGCCGGTGCCCCGTTTTCGTCGATTCGCAATCGGCTATGTGGGCTCAACAAGGCAATGCGACCATGTTCGCCGATCAAAGTGTGATGTACGGTGGCGATCAGCAAGCGGCACTTCAAGCCCAGCAGCAAGCGATTTCCTTTGCCTCTTCGAGTCACTCGTATCCCGCTGGACCGCCGATGTTGCCATCAAACATGCCCCCGCAGCTCGACGGTGCCCCGACACCGTATCCCATCGACCCGAGCGGAGCGCGACCTATGCGCGCCGCCCTCGACGAGCAGCATCGACAGGTGAATTCGATTCTTTCGGTTCTTCTCTAATTTGTTTATTTGTTCTAGATGATGATTCGGCAGCAGCAGCAGCAGCAGCAACAGCAGCAGTTTCTCCGCATGCGCAATCCTCAGATGTCGCCGTATATGCACGGACAAGCGCCCCCGCAACAGGGCAACCCGCAAGGTGTTGTGCCGCAGGGCCTCCCACAAGGAATTCCACCGGTGAACGGATATCCGATCATGCCGCCGTGCGGACCCGCTTCGATGGTAGCGTGAACATCCTAAATGTCACTTCTTATCAGCTGTTTTCCAGATCAGAGCGGGTCCCCCGATGCTCTACTCCCAGATGCAGCATCAAGGACAACAGAAAGTGACTGCGTTTCCGAATCCGCATGCGATGTCTGTAAGCACCGAATCGCCCGCCGTCACCATACAGAGTCAAGCGGTGGTCGTGTTAAGAGAGCATATTCTGGGACCTTTCGCATTGGAAGGAGCAAATTCGTCAATTAACTTTGCCCTGAATCAGGCAACGTACAACGCGCTTCAATAGTATGGTTTTGACTGTTGAAAGCAGATGTTTGACTGAGATGTTGCAGTCCGGACGTTGAAATCCAACTCAAACCTTTCCTTCGTGACGACCAGTATCAGTCGTGCATTTGGCCTCCGCTGCCTCCAGATGCTCCGGACTTCACCCGAGTGGCGATCAACGGAGTCGAACAGCAGATCAAGTCGCGCAGTCAGCCGCTTTACATCAAACAGTGCTGTCAGATGGGTACGAACAGCATCCAGCTCTACTCTCAGCATGCGGTAAGTATGATCCTCTTAATCCATCTAGCGACTGCTCCTTTTCAGAGTCAGTACCTGTTCACCGTGCAACTTATCAACCGACCTTCGCTGAGTGCTCTTCTCACCAACATCATCGGAAACTGGCGCAATGTACAAATGGACTTGGAGAAGTGTCGAGACCGAGGTGATCTTTTGCAAATGTCTGCTTCTCTTTACACGTGACGTTTTCCAGCAGTCAAACTAATCCAGTCTACGATGGGTGCATCCGATGGACTCAAAGTGCCCCTTTTCTGTCCAGTAACCAAACGCCGTCTCTGCTATCCTGCGCGATCGGCAAAGTGCATGCACATGGGCTGTTTTGAACTGGAGCCTTTTCTTGCTTCCAACAAGGAGGAGACGCACTATGGATGCCCCATTTGCCGGTGAGTCAACGGAGCGTCGAGAGGAGACAACGTGTGAACCGCTACGTTGCAGAGTCGTTTTCACAATTCACGAACTGAAGCTCGATGGCTACGTCACGTTTTTGCTGCAAAACACCGTGCAAGTGCCCGAGGCCAGAGAACTCTTTGTCAGCGCCACTGGAAGCTGGCGAGTAGTGGAGCCAGAGCTGCAACCGCAGCTGCCGCAGCAACCCATGCAGCCATCGAGCTCTCTGAAGCGGCACATGAGCGACCAAGCGAGTGCCGGGAACATGAAACGTTATCGCGCCGAGCAAAATGGCGACAACGGCATTGCCCATCCGCAGTCCGTCCCTTCTGCCGGGGCTCACGCTGGGGGTGCCCTGCTGAGCCCCTACGCGTCCGTTCCGAACGAAAGGTAAGTTCTGTGCGCAATTTATTCGTTTATGGCGATTACGGTGCTTCAGTCCGACGATGTCTGGAGCGTCGGTTCCGTCGAAGACCGGCGGCGGTGGTGGATGTGCTCCCTTTGCGGAAATGCCGATAACTCCGGCGTCATCGCTGACGTCTTCGTCGCCAAACGGGCCTTCTACCGGACCACGAGGGCAGCAAGCGGAAGCCGGCCTGCCTCAGGCGTCAGGATCAGCGCCCTACACACCTGCATCGGTGGGATCAGTTAATAGCGGGATTCACTCAACTACGAGCAATGGCTTGCAGAACATCATGTTTAACGATCTCCCCTCGCTCGTTGGAGACAGCGATGAATGCGATCTCTTCAGCGACTTCGTCCACAACATAGTAAGTCGCTTTGAGTCCTTCAAATTAAATTCGAAAGGACGATTTTCACTTCCGTTCATAACCTAATTCAGTAGTCAAGTGTTTGCAAAGCTACCGTATGCATTTCGGAGTGCTGAGATTCTCGATTTCTTTGAATTCAGAGTTAATTGCCTTTAGTTTACTCGCAGTCAAAGCGATGTCAACAGCACTGTCGTCATCGCAGTGACACAGCAGAGAACGCGTAGCAAGCGTTCAGAATTAAATGTCACCTGTGCCGGAAAAACAACGGCGTAAAATTGAAATTGAGACGTGAAGTCGTGCTCTGTAGAAGCACCTGCTGTGTGCCTTCTCTCTAACCGAAATGCGTTCCGATTTGTCAAATCTCACATCGTTTGTGTAAACAACGGTCGTTGGCGTCTTAACCTTTGATGGGTGCGTGTTGTTTTCAAAGGGAGAAATCACAAATCGCTTCTTTGTGGCGTATGCGAGCGCTCCAGCAACGAACACATAATCACCGAGAATACGTGATACAAGGGGCTTCTGTTTCAGTCACTGAGCAACGCCGACCTGCAACGTTATCTCTTCGACGAGCCTCCGGTGTCCACGTACTCGAGTTGTCAGGCCAATATCGACCTCAACAACTCCGACGAATGGCGTGATTTGATGCAGATCGTCGGCCAGGAACGATAATTAATAACTTTATATCTTCATAAATCAAGAGTTTTATCTGTTTCCTCCTAATTGTCTAGAATCCTCTGTTTGTATATACTGAAAAAGTGAGCGCTGGACCCACTTGACCAACCATTCGATGAGCAATTTGAATTTTTCTTGTCTTCACGATTCTACCGCTCAAACTGTGATGTTGTTTCCCCTAAGCTGTGCTTTAATGTAACTATAATTTCTAGTGACCTATACGGTGATTTAGTCTCTCTGTTCTTAATTCTAATCCAACCTGACTACGACCTCTCCCTCTGTTCTTTCCTTCGACAAACGTTCTAGTTTCCCCCTTTCTTTCATCTCCACATGCTTTCACTCAGCTCCTTCTCGCTTGCTTTTTGACACAAATGAAAACAAACCCACGGAGAAGACGATGACAGACACCGTGATTCGTATCTCTCTCGTTGATAGTCAATTTGTTAAGCGAGCCGATCATAAAGTGCCTTTATTTGAACATTTTTATTATCTACACAAACAGTACATATGTATTTATCCGCGTGTCTGTAATTGATCGTTGTCTTACAACAAAGATATAAAGAAGAACTTGCCGCAATTTACGACTTACAGCAACAGGGACCTTGAATTGGAGGGGCGATTATGGGAACAGGGGAGGAGAGCGGGGGAACTCGTTCCGAAAGGCTTAAAGTATCTGAAAACATTCCTAAGTGGCAAACGCTTGTTTTCATGGAAGTCCACAGCGATTGCGCAATTCGAAAGGTCAGTTTCTTTGAAGGTTTTGTCGATTTGTTAGACGCCTTGCGGTGAAGGCGGCTACAATCTGCATCTTTCACTCGGGTTAACGCCGATTTGGCCTGAGTCACAAAATAGCTGAAAAGGTTGTGATAGCGTGAAAGCAATGCTAAAAATACGCCTGCGCCTAACCTTCAAGTGTTCGATGCTAATCTTAATCTCGGGATTACGAGTTCGAGCCGGATTTCTGTGAAAACAATGCCTAACACAACCAGTGCATCCATTCAGCTCCTGAACTGTGGCCAGAACGATGTGGATCCTGAGGACAAACCAAATCTGCTGTCAAGAGCTTCCTTTGATTTTCGCACATTTTGCTTTGAGGCGAATGAAGCTCTGACCACAAAATCGCCCAACAATGAAAATTTCCGCAGAAGCGGAGTGCTACAGACTTTGCGAAGCTTGCGCGCATTCGCATTAAAAACTACGAACTGAAAACTCATTCCGCAAGATTAGCGGATTTTTCCCATTCTTCCTACTCTACCGTAAGACTCTCCTAATGAATGCTTTCTATAAAAAGCCAAAGTTTAAAGGTCGCCTTTTCAACTTGAAAAGCTGCCTAATCCCTACCACGCGGGCGATTTCAATTCGCAGATCGTTCTGCGCGGTAACGCCCTGTTAGGACCGGGGGCGCCCCGCTAGACAAACAAACGTCGCCGCGGAGACGCGAACAACCCCAAATAGCGCTAAATAATCGGAACCGTTAACTGAATTAAGAAGCGTACAAAGAGCTTCCGTCAAAGTGAAGGTTAAAAGTAATAAATTAAAAGTACAAAGGCGAATGGAGCTGTTAATGAGCAACGCAACCGGTTCAACGCGCGATCGCTTTCACTTCGCACACAATTAACATGGTTACAAGACCAATTATCGTGTCTGGGAAGTAAACATCGTGCTTTGGCACTCGGCAAGCAACAGCTCCGCCTTCACTCTGCTTAAAACGTCAGGAAAAGAGGTGATGGTTCTATTGTTCGCGTCATGAAGCTCTACCTCCTCCTCCTCCTCCTTGCGACCGTCTCCCTCTGCGTCTCGTTTTGTACAGCTCGCTCGGTGGCTGCTTGCAATAACGCGGAGTTGAAGAAGATCATTGACGCGGTAAGCGAGTGGGCTTCGATCGTCGGCATGTCGCACACGGCCACTCGTTTCAGAGTATTGTAGGAAACAACCTGGCGCTATCGTCAGCGAATATTCGCACGCGGTTGGCGGCAATCAGCAGCGAGAATTTCGTTGTGATTTGCGACGAAAAGCCGGTGACGTTCGCTTCACCGGATACCGTATTCTGTCAGCGCAATGTGGCCGACGTGTTCTGCACCGTGGTGCAGATAACGTTGAATCCGACAAAGAGCACCATTCACGCGCATCCACCGCTTTCCTCCGAGGCGATCATCTCGACACGACAAGAGAAGCCGACTGAGTTTGAGTCTAGTGACGTAGAGGATACTGTATCGGTGACTGCGTCTCAGACGACAACAGAACCGTTGCCTGCAACGCTACCGAACGCTACAGAAGAACCCGTGACCGACGCAATTTTCGAATTGACGCCAATGACCCCATCCGTTCCAGCTACGCAGAACGCAACGAGTGAGGAAGCTGCGAACAGCACGACCACTTCGACATCCACTTCGTCGACTACAACTTCGCCTACAAGTACGACGCCTTTGAACAGCGAATCCACGCTGAACGGCGACTCGTTCTTCGAGATGATGATCGCAAATCAGGAAGACGCTAGACGGAGCATGATGAACACTGCACCACCTCCTCCACTGCAAGACGTAGACGACCAGGACAAGAACACTGACTCTGACGCGTCATCCACAGACGCAGAAGAGAAAAGTTCCACTGCTTCTCCGAACGAATAGAGAAGTTTGCGTTCTTTGATTCTGAAATTGTGAAAGAGTGGTTTCGATTCGGATTTATTTATGAATAGACGACAATAAAGATGAGCTTATTGTTAGATTGATGGCTTTCAGAGGTCAAATGTACAGACAGATTGTTTGCTTGTAAGAATCTACGCCTGGAAGACGTAGCAGGTCTGGTTGCTGCTTCCATCGATGCAGTAGTTGTGGCTGTCGGCGACGAAGGAGAAGGCGCCCTGGGAGCAGATGACGACAAAGTTTCCGCCGAGTTTCGCCTTCACTTCGGAGTGAATCGCGGCCTTCGAGACGGCGGCATCAGAGCTCAAGTTCTGCAAGAGGATTACGGTAATTGCGCCGAGTGTGCTGATTGGGTACCTTGAGGATGATCTTGCGAATCTGCTGGTTGTTGCAGAGGCTCTCGCTGCTGACTCCGGTCTCTCCTCGGATGGTGGGAGCCGAGCGCTTCTTGCGGCCGCATCCGCAGGGAGGAGGAGCGCCGCAGGGAGCGGGGAACTGGGGGAGTTGGAGGGGAGGGAGCACCGGGAATGGGGGAAGAGCGGGAGCACAGCCGCACGGAGGTGGGGGAGGAGGGCAAGGGGCCGGAAGAGGAGGCAGTTGGAACACCGGCAGCTGCGGAAGGCACGGGGGAGGTGGAGGAGGGCACGGCAGTGGAAGCGGAGCACAAGGAGGTGGAGGAGGCGCTCCACAGCCGCAGCCCGAAGTCGGGAACAAAAAGCCCGAAGCAAAGGGAAGAAGAGCAAGGAAGAGGAGTGAAGAAGCCATTTGCCGATCAGTGATGAGTTATACCTTGGCACCTCTCATCGCCCCTATATATTCGTTTTCCAAAAATGGGCGGACGGATATGGATGCACCGAGTCGTTGAGTAATGACGTCGTAAAAGATAAGTGAAACATGCGCTCGCTTGTTGAACAAGAACTAGATAAAGCACAAAGGACGTTCGCACCCGGATACTGAGGGGGATATGTGTGACTGTGATGCTTGCGAAACCCTCAAGGCTAACAAGTTCTGATGATACGGTCAGTTGAACACTTTCGATTAATGCTTTTTTACAAGAAAACGAAATTGGGAATCGGAATTTCATCAAATTGGTTCTTTTTTGTTCGGTTCTAATTGAAGAAAGCGCTTGGAGCGAAGATCCTCTATTGCTTGCTCCTAACAAACACATCGCGCTGAGTTGATGGAAACTTTGAAGCAGAGCTGATTGTCCCAGTGTTCTGTTGTTCAGTGTTTTGTTCATTACCGCTAGTATCGTTTGCCACATCATAATTGAGAGGCCACTTTCCGTCTGAACTCGCTATAGCTGGCCATTTCCCTAAGAGACCCCTTGGAGAGAAGAGCAACTGGAAAGTTGTCAGACGTGTGATAAACCTGTGACGTCGTTCATCGCATCAGCTTCTTCAGGCTAAACCAAATCCAGTCCATTTCGAAACTCGACATTCTTCAGCTCGATCAGACGGCGGTGATTCACCTGCCGTTTTGTGACGATATCCCCTCAGGCGAGTTGACGAAAACGACGGCCGTGTGGCTTCTCACAGGCGCTAACGTGCGGTGATCGGCGAGTCGAGTGAGTGCTTCTTGTTTGGCAGTTGCGAAATCTGCGCTACGGGCGGCGACCAAGGACTAAACGAAGATGACGATGCGAGAAAGTGACCTCGGTGTGTGGTCGGAACACGCAGATCTTGATGCGTGCGAAAATCCGGATCTTCGTCGACGCATATCAGTTTGATACTTCTCTCGAGAACCAGTTTGTTAGGAGTGCAATGTTCGGACATACATTGTTGGTGGTTGGGAATCTTCGCCAAACGGAGCGCCGCGGCGCGAAGAGTCAGCGGCGAAACGAAGATAAAAAGAAGACACGCGCGGTGATTCTTTGTTCAGGGCGGAAAATGATGAAAAAATTGCATTCCGCGGATGCGTGAATGGTGGATTAGCAGCAAGAGAGGCGAGTCGGATGTCGGAAATGGGTGAAGAAGTGATCGGTGAACCCCAAACGCGTTGATCGTCTACATTCCTGATCTTTGAAAGTTGAATTAGTACCGAGCCATCTAGTTGGACCTATTCAGGACTAGCCGTTATGTACTTGGCATCATCATCATGCCGCAGACCGTCGCCGTTGAGAATTTAAAACAAAATTCAAATTTTCTATGTTCTGCGCTGTGCGTAGAATCCGCAAGCCCTGCAGCTCAATGTACATATTTCGTTTCATCCGTCATCCTCTTTCTTTGTTGCTCTTAGTGCTAGAGAAGTTTTGAAGCTGAAATGGATACGGACCAACATTCGTTTCAACCGGTAGTGGAACTGCAGGAAACCGCCACTGCGCTTTCTCTGGCTCAAAAATTTGATTCGCAAGTCATCAGTCGAAGAATTTGTGCCATTCTGAGAGTGGCATGTCTTGTGTTGCTGATTGATTGGAGAACGAGTGATTGCAAGGGGTTTATTGCTTGCGACTGTGTGAATAGAATAAGAGGAGCGTCACTATTGTACAGACAACAAATTCAAATTTGCTTTGGGAAGTTAGATTTCGAAGACATAGCAGGTCTGCGCGTTGCTTCCGACGATACAGTAGTTGTGGCTGTCGGCGACGAAGGAGAAGGGTCCTTTAGAGCAGAGGACAACAAAGTTTCCGTTCAGCTTCGCTTTAACTTCGGCGTGGATGGCGGCCTTCGAGACGGAAGCATCTTCGTTCAAGTTCTGTAAGGATTACGGTAGACAAATTGAAAACCGAAGGAGATTCACCTTAAGGATGATGCTGCGGATGTTCTGGTTGGTGCAGAGTCGCTCGGAGCTCACAGATTCGCTTCGCACAGTGACCGCAGATCGCTTCTTACGTCCGCATCCGCAAGGGGGAGGAGGAGCACAGGGAGCGGGGAAAGCAGGGAGCGAGGGGAGGTGAAGAGGAGGGAAAGCGGGAAGAGCAGGAGCACAACCGCATGGTGGTGGGGGTGGAGGGCAAGGAGCGGGGAGTGGGGGGAAAGCGGGAAGAGGGGGAAGCTGCGGGCACGGGGGAGGAGGAGGAGCACACGGTGGCGGTGCCGCAGCGCAAGGAGGTGGAGGCGGCGCTCCACAGCCACAGCCTCCCGCTTGCGGAAGAAGGAATCCCGAGGTGAAGGGAACGAGGGCGAGAACGCAGAGAACGGACAAAGCCATGTTGTTCAGATCAACTGATGATCTGCTAACGAATGCAGCACCTTAAGAAGATCTCGCTAGAGCGGGTAATGGGCGGGCAGCCTGCGCTGAAACGTTTACCGGTCAGTCCAGTTTCACGTTTTGACCGTCTGAGTTTTTGCGAGGCACTAAGATTGCAATCGACGATGCTGAGAATCTGAATTATCCTCGTTCAGAAAAAATGGGATTCCGGATCCGTGAATCATAAATGCGTCTGACTTTTTTTTAATTTTGCTTTCACATCTTGTTGGCAGACTGCAGAGGTTTCACTTGAATCATTGGAAGATGCGCAGTGTGCATTTTGGATTGCAAGAGAATCGTGAAATGCTAATCAGCTCTAAACTGACTCGTTTCGCTGTTCTGTTTGGCCCGCAGTGAAATGAAAACCTGAAAATGACAGTAATCGAGGTGCAGACATCCACAAAATCGTTCAAAACTGTGAATATCTTTGACATTATCTAATGACATTTGCATTCGCTAATATTGCGTTATTCTCTCGTTTTCAGATTGTCACCGTTCAGACACAAATTGTTTGATTCACTTCAAGGCAAAGCGCACCGAAACCGGTGAAGAGAAAAGTTGACTTCCCGCCCATAATCTCCGTCCGCCCACGATTTGCGAAATCCTTAAAAGACGACTACCACCAGAAAGGAGTATCATTCAGCTCTTTCAACTAATCTGAAGATGACTTCCTCGCTTTTGTTCCTTGCACTCCTTCCTCTCGCCTCAGGCTTCCTCTTCCCTACTGGAGGCGGCGGCTGCGGCTGTGGAGCACCTCCTCCACCTCCCTGCGCTCCGCCACCACCTCCCTGCCCACCACCTCCTCCACCATGCCTTCCCCAGCTCCCTCCCCTCCAGCTTCCTTCCTTCCCGGCCCCTTGCCCTCCTCCCCCACCTCCGTGCGGCTGTGCTCCCGCTCTTCCCCCATTCCCGGTGCTCCCTCCCCTCCAACTCCCCCAGTTCCCCGCTCCCTGCGGCGCTCCTCCTCCCTGCGGATGCGGCCGCAAGAAGCGCTCGGCTCCCACCATCCGAGGAGAGACCGGAGTCAGCAGCGAGAGCCTCTGCAACAACCAGCAGATTCGCAAGATCATCCTCAAGGTACCCAATCAGCACACTCGGGCAATTACCGTAATCCTCTTGCAGAACTTGAGCTCTGATGCCGCCGTCTCGAAGGCCGCGATTCACTCCGAAGTGAAGGCGAAACTCGGCGGAAACTTTGTCGTCATCTGCTCCCAGGGCGCCTTCTCCTTCGTCGCCGACAGCCACAACTACTGCATCGATGGAAGCAACAACCAGACCTGCTACGTCTTCCAGGCTTAAACGTTGCTGCAAGCAAATGAAGCCTCTTGTTGTCTGTACAGTCGTTCCTAAGTGCTCCTCTCAAGCAAATCCCGCATTTGCAATAAATAACTATCATACACAATGTTCTTCATGATTAACGTGCAAACAACGTGCGAGGGGCGATGAAAGGATGCGGGGAACCTTTGAAACACCCTCAATCCGGGCGCATCCTCAAGGCATCTCTCTTCCAATACTCGTTTCTGAGCTGAACGTCGGAAACCTGAATTTATAGGTTATCCGTCGGCAATTTCCCCGTTCGTTGTTCGTTCGCTTTCGATTTTCTTCCTCCGATGAAATTTCTTCCAAAAAAGTGGGAGTCAATGATGTTAGTTACCGTTTGCCACGTTCTTGGCTGATCTGGGTTTGCTTTTAAACAACGACTGTGATAAAGGAGTAAAAACAGTCTGCCAAAGTTCGCACAAGTTGAGCAATGAAAGAAACAACCCGAATCCTCATGCATTGATCTCTTGATTGTTCTCGCTCTCAACGCTACAGAGGTCGAACGAAGCAATCAACTTATTTTAGTTATATTTATACAAACGAAGCATGCGACTAAGAATGATTTGCGTAAGGCAGAAGGGAGCAGCGACTTGTGTAAACCCGTGTTGAGATAGAATGAATTGAGCACGTTCGGGGGAGAAATGCTTGAGATTTGAGTTAGACTGTTGTTTCCCCGCCGTCTTTCTTCTTGCGCGAACTCTGCGAGTCAGCCAGGAACAGATTCAGTCGCACTTCTGCATCGCGAACGTAAGAATTCTTGGCGAGCGTGTCGTCCATCATTTCGTTTTCGAGTTGAGCTGACGAACCCACAGAACGATCTACTTCATCAAGGCGAGAAGACAAAAGCCTGCAAACAAAAATTACGTAATTCGCACAATCTACTGGTCATCTCACCTTCTCATCGGACCCTCAATTAGTGTGCTTTTCGGCGAATTCACAAAACTGTTGACAGATCCAACATCCGTCGAATCAGGCCGATCGAAAGCGCTCACTGGATCGTTGAAAAGCGTTGGTCGAAATGCGATGTTAGTAAGAGATCTAAATTTTCTTGTAATAATGTAATCTTTAAGTTTAGAATTACCTCTGATTGATTTTAGCACCAAAAGTAGTCTCACCGCTAAAAGTGTTCAGACTGATGGCTTTCGGTGGTGTTTTTAGAGTATTTTCGGGAGTGAACTTGGGTTTTGGAGGCACTGCGGGTGGCGCAGCAGGCGCGATTTCCTCTGGAATATCCTTAAATGAGACTGTTGTGCCTTGTGACGTTCTCGGCCCGTGGGCGTTCTTGTCCACATCGTAGCGTCGCCGGACGTTCTCTTCGGTGATGAAAGTCTCTTTGATCGTTTTTGTGCGATCTCTCAAAATCGGGTCTGCTGTGGAAGGTCGCACCTTCTGGCTTGGATTCGAGCTGTTCTGGCTTGTATTAAGGCAGTCGACGCTTCCTGTCGCTTCTTTCGGATAGCTTGTTGGCAGTAAAGCGGCTTCAGTTCTCTTCTGGAGATCTGTGCGACTAAGCGTTGATCCGGTGTGTCCTCCTTTAAGACTGTTCGGCTGCATGTAGCTCTGGTACACGTCGTCAATTGTGGTCGTTTTTGGGGTTCCGTCGAACACCTTATCGTAGACGTTCATTCGCGTTTCTTGATTGTTCGCCTTGTTCGGTTGCCTGTAATTCAATTGAATTAAATCCGACCACAGTGAAGACCTTACCTTGACACTCCAATAAACGAATCGAGATTCATGCTAGAATTCGCCGTGTAAGCAGAATTCGACTGCGTTTGAACTGAGCCATCGAATGGAAGGTACTCGTAGGTAGCGTCAGGGCCGCTGCTATCTCCAACGACGGGTGGCGCGTATGTTGGACCGACGGCGGAAGGCTTCAAGGCAGATTTTAGCGGCTAAATTCATGCAAATTCACTCTGCTGTTCAATGCTCCCAAATCGTACTTTCACTAGCGGCCTTTGACTCTGCAGCGGCGGGGAGCGATTCTCCAAGGTGTTCGTGCTTTTTGTCTCGTTGCTTCCCGTCGACAAAACATTCGAAGACGATCTGTGAAGGACACTGTTGCGGCGAAGCGTTGATGCGTTGTCAGCTCCTTTTAGCGCTTTTTTCTTCTTGAAATTTGGCATTGAGGCGGTGCGTTTGAAGTCGTTCTATAAACAAAATTATGCATTGCACATGCTGCTCAAGGTCTCCTCGTATTTACCGCTTCCTTCAAGTATTTGCTTTCGAAATTCCTCAGCTGCTCTGAATCAATACGGTAGATGGCGGAGAACGATCGCTTGAAAGGTCGTGTGGAACCACCTTCGAGCAGAACAGAGTTGTCACTGTCGACCACTTCGATTTTCACCAATTTTGTTGAACGCTTCTGGTAAGAAACGGAAGTTGACAGACAACCTATCGCCATGGCAAGCGAGTGAAGAATGACCCCAGCGACTGCCATGTAGAACGCCCAACCGAAATATTGCTGAAATGAGAATTGCGTGCGTGGTAGGTGAGCATGGACGCTTACCTCGTAGATCCCGTCGTCTTCTTTGATCACATTGTTGTCTTGGTAGTTTGCAAACATGAAGAACACAATCTGTCCGACTACCGACAAAATCATCGCAATTACGCAGAGTACGGTGGACGCGCAAACAAGCGCTCGGTGGCAAAAAGCGCAAATACAGACAAGGAGGGCCGCTGCAGATGAGAGCACGGAGAGACCGTTGCCGACCAGAGCTGCTATCTTCCATCCTGAAAATAAGCGAATGTAAATTCGGTACAATTCCAGTGAAATAACAAAACAAGATTGAGATGATCATGTCAGTGCGTATGAGACGAACCTAGAAAGAGATGTTGATTCGCATCGTCCTGCAATCTGTTCTCCTCGTAATTGCGCTCGTAGAGATCCTCAGGATCGATGTAGTAGTCGAATTTGTACACACACATGAGAGGAGGAAGCCAGAACTGGTCGAAAGGATTTTGCTGACGGTCAAGTCGATACAAACTTTCGTAATACTCGCGCGTACGACCGTAATCGTGCGAATAATCCCGCTTACAATCGAGCCACAATCCATGGTGGTGTTCGGTTCGACCCTCCTGTAATCCGACACAAAAAGAGTTCAAAAACAGATTAACCTCAAGGCAAACTGACCTCGAGATAGACGTACTGCCAGCTGGGACTGAGGAGAGCGATCAGCGACGCGGTGAAGGCGAGAAGTTCGAGAGTAAAGTAGCAAGACAACGACGCTTTTCTCGTGCATCTCGAAGAGCCATTGCTGTCGGAACCCATGCTCACTCACATGTTTTGCAGCGGGCAAAACGCGCTTGCAGTGAGTAAGAAGGCGCTGCAGGTATTGTGAGCCGAACCTGAGAATATTCAGTTGTTGAATGAAAAGAAGAACAAACGATCACACACGCGCAACATAGCGGAGCAACAGCGAATAGTCGCGCAGGGCAGTGGAAATCGGACAGTGACAGACGCACGCACGTGCATGCACAGCTAGGGGCGCCAACGGCTGCTCCTAGTTTGATTGATCGATGCTGACTGGCTCTAACTAAACCCAGGCGGCAACGGTAGGACCGTAAAAAGCGGCTCTGGAAATTGTTGAAGTGGAGTCGAAGATGCGGCCGCTCACCACTGACGGCCGCCTGTCAGTCGTCCATCTGCAAATTTCGGAAAATTTGATTTTTCAGGGTCACTCACAGTGGCGCGCACTCAAGGCTCTGCAGCCGGCCGGCCGCTGAATGAATGGAGGGCGCCGGCTACGCCGAACGGGTTTGCGTGCTGCCTCTTCGCGGAATTTGCATAATACCGAACCGCGTGCCCCCCAGTCGTGCACCAAGTACCACACACGCCGTCAATAGGTAGAGAGATTGCTGACCATGTTTGCGTCATTCGCGCCCGCGGCGTTCGCCAAGAAGACCATCGGCAGAGACGCCGAGCGAGAAGTGGAGTCGCCAGTGGCGATTGTGTTATTATTACCGGCTGACCGGTCGCGGTCAAGGTGCGACAACGGTGGTGCGGATGTGGGTCAAATAGGTAACATTTAATTGAGGAAAGACTAAGAGCCTGGAGCGCTAAGAAAGCGTCTTCCTCGAGGCATATTAGAATCAACAGGAGACGGCTCAATTGCGCAACGAACGCACGCAAATCGGGAGAGATCAGTCGCGAGAAGCGCTCTCTAATCGGCTGTCGTCATAGCGACCACCGCGCTTTTCCCTCTAATTGCGATTGCGAGCGTCTCGTACAGCGAGCAGCAACAGTTTGCTCTCCCTCGAGCCATTTGTATCCGGTTGGTGAGATTTATTGGCTCGGTTTCAAATCGGCGAGCATTTTCCCATGCGCGACTCTGCGTCTTTAACGATATAATCGGTCGAAAAATGGAACGCCGTGGAGGTCACTGCATGCGAGCAGCACGCATCTCAATGTCACAAATTCAAACCCTCAAGCAATTACAGTAGCGGCAACGTTGATCGTAGCAGATGTCTTCCTGCATTCCATTCTTCTTTGTCGGCACTGATTCAGACCTCAAAAGGGAAAATCCAGGTCGCGTGTTTACCCATGTCGACGAGGCGATTAAACATGAGTCACCGAGAACCGGATTTTCTGTACAAGTTGTTCTAATTCCCTCGCAAGACACATCGCATGACTCATTCGGTAATGATTTGTATGTTTTTATCTTGATTGTTTACGTATTATACAGTATAAACTGGTTACACACACGTCTCGCTCTTTCTCCTCACACGTGGGGGCAAAATGTCGGCTGGGAAGCTCTGGCCACCGCTGATCTCAGGCATACTGTCAGCGACGCCGCGGTCGAAGAGATCTTGCTTACTGTAATGGGGAGGTCGGAGATGGGAACTCTGAGATTGGTGATGAGAAGGGTGAGTGGGGTAAATGAGCGGAGTGTCAAACTCCATCGACCTGAAAAGATCAAAGAGGTACTTATCTGATGCCTCATCTGCCGGGCACTTACCGCCCGATGTTCGTCATGTTCGTGCGCGAGCTTCTGTTCGCACTGAACTTGTCGGAGGCTGCGGATTTGGCGGCCAAAGCGAAATACGTGAAGAGGAGTGAGACCAGAAAAGCCAGGAAGTGGAACACACACGCGGCCATTTGCAGGAAGAAGGCCATACCGACACGTTGCTAAACACATTACCGTAATCGTTGACCGAAAGGGCGAATGTCTTTCTACCTCATAAGTTCCAACGATTCCCTTAATGAATCTATTGTCCGCGCGGTGCGAATAGAAGAAGAAGAGACCTTCCGCGACGACCGACAGAAAAGCTGAAAATCGCCAGTTTGAACCCCGAACGACAAGCAAATCTCACTTGTGAGCAAAGTGATGGCGGTGAACAGGAAGGCCAGCGAAGAATAGCAGCAGGAGCACATTCCAAGGCAGACGGACATAAAAGTTGTGAGCAGAGCCACAGAGAGCAGAATCAGCGTTGAGGTGTGCCATCCTGCAACGGGTAATCATACTGTAATGCGACATTATTCTTGTAACATACCGTAAAACTTATGTCTGTTGACCTCTCCGACAGGACTGTTATCGTCCTCAAGATCAAAAGTTCCCGAGTACTTATCGTAGTCGAATTTGTACACACAGTGGAGAGGTTCGGTTATGGTAGCATAGCTGAAAGTCACAAGGATAACATACACACAAGAACAGCCTTGCATACCGTCTGAGGAGAACGTTTCCAGTGCGACTATGGCGTGTGCAGTCCAACCAGAGACCATGTTCGTGGATTGAGTTGTATTCCTGGAGATTGACAACCTGTAAATAGCGACGTTAACCACGTAACTGCATATTCGCACATACCTGCCAGCTCGGAGTAGCAATAGCGGCAATGGACAGACCCATGCCGATCAGAGACAGAATAATTGCTGTCAGTACAGCGGCCTTGCGGCCAAAATCGTTGCCCGACATTTGAGTGCTTCGAACGGGTCGGTGGTATTGATACTCTGCAACGGGAAAAGTTACGAAAAGTCGCATTTACATAATGAAAACAGAGGGCGAATTCACACAACAACGAGCGAACGGCGGAGATCGCTGAATCACCCGCTAATCGCCCAAGTGCATCTCCCCGTCTCCTTCCCCCTCGCACGCCGAATCGAAAATCGAGGAAGAGTCAAGGAAGAACCCGTTCTGCATCGCACTGCAACGTTTCGTTGTCCAGGAACAACCATACAACAAAAACAACGACAATTTTCGGAATGCGCCCGGCGTGTTTCCTGTTGCTCGCATTCCTCTTGGGCCCAAGCGACCTCCCTAATCAACCGATCATTCTCAACCTACCGAAGCGAGGCGGCGGGTACGGCTCTGTTGTAAGGAGAAGCGGCGTGTGCTGCTGATGGTGCAGCATATTAGAAGCGCCAATCAACGGAGCAGGCGTGAGCAACGACCTTCACGCACAGGTTTGTCGTCAGTCGCTTGGGAATCGATGGTCGTCGGTGTGGGAAGTGCGGGAGGTGCGCAGACAGAACGTAAATAAGCCCTCAGAGGCTTCACTAGGTGGCTGGCAGGCACAACAGACACCCGAGCGCATGCACCAAACGCAAAATAATATATGGTAATTAGCGGGGACGTAACGGGCACACCGGCTGAGGTTTGCGTTAAGCCGATCAATGAGCTTTGTGAGAGTGCTGCGCATAATTGTATCCCGCTAACCACCTGAACGGAAACTGCTTTGACTACGAGGGAGCAGTTGACGCGTGAAGACCTGCAGCCGCTGCTCTGGCCATTGAAGAGCGAAGCTTTAGGGAATACCGAGGTTCAAAGAATCGTAATTGGAACACGGAGACACGTTGAGACAATGGCAATGCAACACACGGATAATTACGTTCCCCGACGTGCACATGATTTGCATCTTGCCCGCGAGGGAAGCAAGGACAGGTGCGCGAGGCATCTGACCATAAGCGTAATTCCCGACTGAACAGCGCTTCCCACTTCTTCACCAGCGCACCCAAAACAGTCATCATTCAACCGATCAACCGACCCGAACCGTAGCAACTGATCACGCTCGGGCGTGCGTGTGCGCGAGGTGCGCGACGAAGATGGCATCACGTAAACCCCCGCCTATGTTCGCGCACAACGGGTGGTAAACCCCCGAAATGCTGATATATCGCTCCGTAATGCCTCGGTTCTCAGAAGTGGCCGATTCGAGAAATCAGAGAACGTGCCAGCCGACAGCCGAAGGAGAAATTCATCTCTTTCACACCTTGGAACAAGTTGCGAACCAAACCGCCAATGCGCTCCGTGCGGTAGAGGGGCGGTTGAGTCACTCGCGTAAACACTTTGTCCGTCGTAAATCAGTAGCATCTTAAAAGAGATCCGCAGAAATCTGCTCATGCAAATTTTACGGCTTTGAAGCTCTTACCACGACGCGAAGAGGATCTGCGCGCCGTGCGTGGTGTCAGTCGACACTTCTCTACGAGTCTTTAGCCACCGAGATCCTCAAAGAAGTGAAACGTGCGATGACACTTAAGAAACCGTCACAATGACCGATATTGTCGCGTTCAAACGAGGTGATTAATCCCATTTCGATCGTTCGCACGGGCGCGCGAATATGCAAATGTCCAGCCGAAATATCTCAAATACGTCTTCTAATCGGCGACACCCGCAGGAGCAAAGATGACGGGATTGGAGATGTGCGCGCGAGAGAGTGGACAGTGTGAACAGCCGTCTTGACGCGGATTAACACAATTCAAGTGACAATTCAGGGAACCCGCTTCCAATGCAAAGAGAAGCGTGCTTCGCGCACAAGATACAGAATTACAGGTGGTTGGAATGCAACTAGACGAAGTCGGCCGTGAAGAGACGAGTGTGCAAACGAGATCGCTGCTGGCCATGCCGCGTTACGCATGCCAATCACCGCAAACATCTCGCCACTCAGGCCACTCAAGGTTACCTCACATCGCCTGCCTACTATGCGTCGACCATATATACATCTGGCTGCCACCTACAGTGAGTATAGGATCGACTATCGAGCGCCGATAGCCGACTGGATCTACCACGACGCCGCAACCGCCGACGGTCAACGCCGGTCAAACCGGACAAGTACTAATACATGCGTGCCACTTGCGCTCAGCCATACATCAACCATTCAACGTCCATTTCATGTCACCCAGGGTCATATGAGGCGTTGACGGCGACGGTACTTCGACCAGAGCGTCTTCCTCTTCAAAGACGCCTAGCCGACATTGAAGCTTTTCTTGAAGGCCGCTTAATTACCACCCATTTCGTCGAGTACGGGGCAACAATAATGATGGACGCCTTGCTGAGCGATTGGAAAAAGTTAAAAGAGTCCTAGGCGACATTGCCTTCTAGGGCAATTTTGAGATTTACAGAGTTGATTGACAGTTGGCGGAAAGATGATCATAATGCCAATGAACACGAGATTCTCGTATTCGGTGTTCTAATTTGCGCGGCAAGGTGTAATCGAACGCGAAGATCGCATTCTCTTCCATTTGCAAGTTTGCATTCCGAATTGTGTTTCTCTGCGCGTTTCCGCAAACAAACGAGAGAAAAAGTAAACGTGCGACAGCGATTTCGAGCGATTTACCGGCTGGAATTTGTTTCGTGCTATTTCGTTTCAATCCGGCCGCTTTTATAATAGCCGTTGTTGAGTAATGATTAAAGACTGCCTGCAGCAATTTGAACTGCTGACGAGGTCGGCAAGGCCAATTGGCTGACAAATCGAGCGCACTCTACAGTGTTACAGTCATTCCTTATCAAACTACGCACAAAGTCGTTAATTGGCGCCCGCGACAGATTAATATCTCCAAATTTCACGTCTATTCGATTCATGCAGTTGTAGACATAGCAGAACTGTGCCTACCAATTGTACAAAAGCGGCCAGGCCGCAGCAGCATCATTCGATTTCGCCATTACGCCTGTCGTCCTCTTCGCCACAAAGATGGCGCTTCAGAGGCCAGTCGGATGTCAAGGAATCAAATCGACAGTTAAGTGAAGTTTTGGAAATCACTTTCATGCATTTCGATCAAATGATAGCAAAGTATGCAGCTTAAACTAGAAATCGCCAGCATTTACACACTCCTTGTTCGTTGATTGGCTTACTTCCTTGCATGTCTGACCTTAGAGAGCACTGCGCCTGTCGTCCTTCACGAAAACAATGATGCCAGAGAGATTATCTGACCAAACGACACTTTGTACATCGATCGTTTCCTCTATCAGACGATTTTCGACTGACGGACCGACTGAGAATGGCGCGAGCGGAGAACAACAGTTTCTGTGCTCATCGATGGAGTGAAGACGCGATCACTCTGCTCTCTATTTCCGTGTACTTTCGTCCTATCGCATGTCAACGCTCGTTTAAGTTTTTCACAATTGTTACCCACAAATTTAGATCGAGTAGGCCACGATGGATGTCGCTTATTTGATCAAAAACTGGGAGACCGTCGGAAATTATATCCTCTATCGACTCAGGAAGCAACACTTCTTGCTCGCCGCCATCAAAGGTCTCCGCAATGGTGCAGTGTAAGTCCGTCCTGCGCAACATGTGTGGTCTACATGCACAACGTTTTCAGTTATGGAACCCGCATTCGAGCTCCCCACGCTCTGGTTATGGTGTTTCTCTTTGGTAATGGAACGTAAGTGACCATTGAAGCTTATCAAGTGAGAAACGAGGTTAATCAGGCTTATGGAAAAGATAAAAACAGTTTTCAAACTGACTCGGATGCACGCCACAAACCTGGCCAAGTTTGTTTTCTCCTACAAACTCATTCACGGACTCCTCGCCAAGATGCAGAACGAACGGAAGGAATGGCATTCCTTCGTTGCCGCTTTCGTCGTTGGCTACTTCGTGTTCGGTGAAAACAACGGAGTGAACATGCAGATCAACCTCTATCTGTTGTCGCGAGTCGTTGTTGGCCTCGCGCGTCTAGGAGTCGAGAAGCAGATCATTCCGCAGCCACGTAAGTCGACAAAAATTGAACATTCTCAAAAGGGTGCTTTCAGAACACGCTGTGTTCCCGTGGTTTGCCGCTGCCGTGTGGGGAATCGTTCTTTGGCTTTTTGAGCACCACCAAGGAGTTCTCCAGAATTCGCTGCAGTCATCAATGTCCTATTTGTACCACGACAGCAACATTTGGAATGATATCAGAACGTTCATCCTACAAAACAAATAGACGACCTTCGTTTTTTGTATATAACGAAATCCCAATAAATCGCGGAAACATTTCATTCTGTCGGAGATAAATCGCCGCACTGATCTGTTTTTTTTTTTGCTTGTACGTTAATTGTGATTGATATTTATCAAATACTCCTGTATAAAGACGTCTGGGTGAGCGTTGCCTCTAAGTATAGATATGGCGTATGGCTAAACTTGTTTGGGAACATTTTGTCCATTGCACATTCTGTCTTTGACCGATAGAAAACTCGCTATTGTCTCGCTAAGCTAAGCTAAACTCGCTAAGCCTAAGTCAGCGTCGCATGTTTGAGAAAATACAGATGTCGGCGCACCCAACCGCACTGTCAACCAAAGTGACCGCTCACAAAGACTCGCATTTCAATTGACCACAATATTGGCTTCCAGGGGCTCCAGCAAGTCGTCTTTATTTGTTTGTTCACAATTAGACATAAACTGGATGCTTCCTGTGAAATTCAGATTTAGATTTAGAATAGAACAGATTTAGAATTGAAATTCAAAGCGTCAAATGAAGCAGTTTGGAGCGAGCTCGCCCGAGTCAATTTTATGCGCTTCTCCTTCTTTGACAGTTCACAACAAAAACCAAACAGTTAGCAGGTACAAATGCGCCTCCCGACGAACCACGTTTCATTACGATCCAAAACGAAAATAAAAAATATTTCTCTTTTACCAAACTCAGTATAAACATTAACCGCTCTTTTCGAGGCTCTACACGTTTGCAGTGGTAGCCGATGAATTCAAGAACGATGGCGTAATAGAGACCGAAATTGGGTAGAAAATCTGCTTAGTAAAATTAATTTGCCATACTCGTCAAACGACAAAAAGGTTAAATAAGAAGTTTGCAACATTGCACACTGTCTACAATGTCACGTACAACGACGCCACGTCAGCAGACAACCGTCAGTGAGTTGCAGACATCCCATTCAAAAATCAAAATCACATTGAATTCAGTCTTCATTGTTTAGCGTTTCTTTGCAGTCATGTCCAATCTGAACAAATCATTCTGGTATTTTATCGAGATGGATGAAGCTGACCGACGAGTGCAATTGGACGAAGACAAGGAAGAAGATGTGCCAGAAGAATCGCCATCGTATCTGGAAACACCTCCTCCTTTACGCGCTCCAGAAAAATCATCAGGTATCACTTTTCTGCTCTTGTTTACAGGACACAGCGATTATAACTCGTTATTTCGCAAAACAAATTGATTTGCTCTTGTATTTTAGCTAAGCCGATACAGAATAAGCCAGCCGCGATGAGTTCAAAAGCAGTAGATGTTCGCAGAAACTCTGCTTCAGGCCCGCTCTCACCCGATTGTTTGAAGTTAATGAAGGAATCGATTAAAGACGCTGAATATGCGCAGCCGTGTGTGTGCGTCGTCTTTGGAGCTTCGGTAAGTCTATACTCGATCTGGTCTTGCAATTACGAGTGAATTTAGGGAGATTTGGCCAAGAAGAAAATCTTTCCCACTCTGTGGTGGTTGTTCCGTGATGGTCTGCTCCCAACAAACGTGAAGTTCATTGGGTTTGCTCGTTCCGACTTGAGCATGGACGACCTAAGCAAGAAGTTTGTCAAAAACTGCAAGATTCACGAAGGAGAGGAGGAGAAGTACGGGCGTTTCCTGAAGAACTGCATTTACATGCAGGTAAATTCGGCCGCTATATTGACTATTTTGCATTTTCTCGACAAACGTGCTCAATCTGTGTTCTTTGAGTGTTTCTCAGTTAATTCGCTGTCTGTTTAGGGAGATTACCAATCCGAGGGAGACTTCCTGAATCTGTCCGACATGATCCGCGGCATCGAAACAGAGGCTAAGAGTAAGGTCGAATTGCTGTTATTCAATTTAGGACAAGTTGTTTAGAATCTGCGAACACCTTGTTCTATTTAGCGCTCCCACCGAGCGTCTTTGAATCCGTCACTACATTAATTCGACAGTGTTGCCTCGATAAGAGGGGAGCGAGCTTTGGTACTGAAGATTGGTTAGTTGTTCAATCACACGTAATTGTTTTCATCGATTAGTTTAGTCAAACTTGGAGCCGCGTTATCATTGAGAAGCCGTTTGGACACGACACAGAATCGTCCGCGCAACTCTCCAAGCACCTGTCTACACTGTTCAAAGAGGAACAGATTTACCGCATTGACCACTACTTGGGAAAGGAAATGGTTCAGAATCTCATGGTGTTACGGTATTTGGAACGTAGCTGGCTGTGTTTCAAAATAGCTCTTGTAGATTCGGAAATCGATTGTTGCTCAATTCTTGGAATCGGGACAATATTGCGTCGGTGATGATCTCTTTCAAGGAAGATTTTGGGACCCAAGGACGCGCTGGGTACTTTGACAAGAGCGGAATCATTCGGGACGTCATGCAGAATCACTTGATGCAGATTTTAACACTGGTTGCGATGGAGAAGCCGTGCAGTTTAGATGCAGAAGACATACGGAACGAGAAGGTGAGTGAATTCCAACGCGTGTCATTAAGGAATCTTGTTTAGGTCAAAGTCCTGAAGAGCATGCAGCCCGTCTCCGTTGACGACGTAGTTCTTGGCCAATACACGCGTAACCCCGACTCGCAACGTATGGCGGAAGGTCTCTGTTCTCATAATGAGTGTGTCTTTAGACCCGGACGCGTCTTTGGGATACCTGGACGAAGAATCTGTGCCCGACGACTCCGTCACCCCTACATACGCGCTGGCTGTTCTCCACGTAAACAACGAGAGATGGGATGGTGTTCCGTTCTTTTTGCGTTGCGGAAAGGGTGGGTTGCTTTAATCTTCTGCACGCGAGTTTATCACTGATACTTTAGGGTTGAATGAACGCAAAGCCGAAGTCCGCATCCAGTTCCGGGATATCCCCGGTGACATCTTCAAAGCAGGGGAGCTGAAACGAAATGAACTCGTCATTCGTGTTCAGCCTGAAGCTGTCTATTATAAGATGATGACAAAGGCACCGGGAATGGGCTTCGGTGTTTCCGAGACCGAATTGGACTTGACATATAACGACCGTTACAAAAACACCCGCTTGCCTGACGCATACGAACGTCTTATTTTGGACGTTATCAACGGCTCGCAAGTCAACTTCGTACGCAGAGACGAGTTGGATCACGCCTGGAAGGTTTTCACTCCATTGCTCAAGAAGACGGAAGGCGAGAAGATTAAACCTAAGAAGTACGCTTTCGGAGGTACATGCAGATCTTAATTATTTATTCAACTAATCTGGGGTTTCAGTCGTGGCCCTGAAGAGGCCGATAATTTGATGAAGAGTTATGGTTTCGTTTTCACCGGAACGTACAAATGGTCTCCTAACAAGCTTTAATTCACTTTACGCTCGAGTTCCGGAGCTTAAGACGTTGTACCGTGGTCACCTTCTTTTTCTACATAATTTTTATTTCTTGTCCTGTTTTGATCTTGAGTTATTGAAACTTTTATGTCAGGTAGTGCGCGCTTAATTGGTTTAACTAATAAAAGATTGGGCACGGTACAGTCCACATCAACCAACAGTGTTGGATCGGTTTGATCAGACAACTATGTATTCTGTTATCGTTTGTCCGCTTGCCGTCGCGTCACCGTTGTTCTCTGTTCGCACTGCGTTCCTTTTTGAGAAGTTTTACGTAGAACAGTCGACCAATCACTGACATCAGAGAGGTCAGTTTCAAAAAAGCGTGTGGCGTTGCTTGATGGATGGACAGCCGACTGAGAAAGTCGCCTTGGGCTGTATAGGCAAAGTCACCGCTTGGGGTTTGGGCTCCCGATTGGAAGTAAATGTCAGACGTTCAGACCGTCAGTTGAAAATACGAGTAGTCGAAGTCTCTCTTCAAACTTAACCAGAATTCTTTGCCGTCAAGACGCATTTCGGCAAAAGAACACCCCGAAATGTGCAGAATTAAATGCGCTTTCGAATGCGCGTAAATTTAGCCCGATCCGACCAATGTGCGCATACTTGATACAATTTGCACTGCGTCTGGCGCCGGAATAACGCGCGGACGGAGCTTTTCTGGAATCAGAGGCGCGCCAACGCTCGTGTGGGTCATTTTTTATGATTAATCAGCTCTCCAGCTTCATTTTGAGCACCAAATTGGTCAATACATTTTACGTTTTTTCATCGTTCTCGTGGACTCAAAAGGTCAATTCGGCAAAACACCCCCAAAACATCAAAAAAATCCACAAAAACGGGCAAAATGTGGCCAAACCTCAGTAAGCTTCGAAATCTGTTCGCAGTAGCTGCTTACAATGCGCTCCAAATTTCTAATTTTTACATCCCGGTCCTCAATTATTGCTTTACGATCCTCAGCGAGACGTTGCAAACGTTCCAATTCCTCGTCGCGGAAGTCGGCGAGTCGCTCCAAACGCTGTATCTGCTCGTCACGGAAGTCGGGCTGTGTGCTGGCGCCGTCGAAGTCGTTTTCGCAGAAACCCTCGTCCGCCTCCTCTTTTTCCAATGCCGATCTTCTGCGCTGCTCTCTCTCCTTTGCTTTCAACGCCTGCCGCTTCTGATGCTTCGATACAGGTGGCATAATCTGGGATTAGAAAGAATAAACATGTGATCACAAGGGAGATGCGTTGCCAGGAGGATTGCGTTGAAGTAACCAGCGAACTCTGGCGAGAACGGGCGTTTCTCGGCACTTTCCGTGTTGCAGACGTTTCTCTTGATGATCCAAACGACAACTGAGCCATCGGAGACAATACGCGAATTCGACCTTTTGAGCCCACGAGAACGATGAAAAAACGTAAAATGTATTGACCAATGACCGTTTGGTGCTCAAAATGAAGCTGGAGAGCTGATTAATCATAAAAAATGACCCACACGAGCGTTGGCGCGCCTCTGATTCCAGAAAAGCTCCGTCCGCGCGTTATTCCGGCGCCAGACGCAGTGCAAATTGTATCAAGTATGCGCACATTGGTCGGATCGGGCTAAATTTACGCGCATTCGAAAGCGCATTTAATTCTGCACATTTCGGGTGTTCTTTTGCCGAAATGCGTCTTGACGGCAAAGAATTCTGGTTAAGTTTGAAGAGAGACTTCGACTACTCGTATTTTCAACTGACGGTCTGAACGTCTGACATTTACTTCCAATCGGGAGCCAAACCCCAAGCGGTGACTTTGCCTATAATGGGATCGTCGCTTTTCTCCGCCGGGTACGGGAAGAACAGATTTCGCTGAATCGAGCCAGATCCATAAAGCACGCAGAAATTTGTGCGCATTTCTTTTTAAGTTTGAATTGATCTTGAAAACCTCATCTTCCAAATGATTACCATTTCAGACATCTCAAACGAAAGATATTTGATAATCGCGGACTGTCGACGCTTATGTTTATCGCAACTGTTAGTTTCGGATCGCTTGAAACTCATTTTTTTTTTTGCGAAGATTGATGTTCCGTGTGGTCAGCAGGTTGACCGATCAAAAGTTTGTATTTATTCGACTGTTCAGTGAACGAATGACCACTTGGAACACGTTTGCACCGTCGGGCTTCACTTAACATTAATCCTCTTTGGTCATAATCCTTTTCCTTACTCTGTCGCGCACGTGTTTTCCATCTACCCGGTTTGTGGTGTATTAGCAGCGTTTTCAAGGCGCTTTTTCTTTATATACAAGCATATTGATTGGGGAAACGATGGCAATTAATTAGGATATTAGATTCGCTCGATTTCTTTGGTTGCGAAGTGGCTTGCGAAGGCGTAAGGTTAGTATATACAACTGCTGTGGGCGTTTACCCACGTGCCGGGCATCCAATTCCGTTACAGGTAAGCCAGATTCGAGCGAGCGGGCTTCCGACGTAGGTGCCGCCGGCGGTAGTGCCTCCGAATGGGGTGTACTGGTAGTTGTTGTTGTATCCTAAATCTTGTAATCAATACTCTGGTATAGGGGGAAAATCGTTTACCGTTGTTGTTGTATCCGTTGTAGTAGCTGTTGTAGTAGTTGTAGTTACCGTACCCGTTGTTACCGTATGTGCGATAGGGATTGTAGCTGTTGTATTGGTTGTAGTTACCGTAGCCGTTGTTATATCTCGGGTAGTTGTTGTAGTTACTAAACGAGTACAGTAAATCACAAGCAAATGCTGCGTGAGCCGCTTACTTGTAGCCGTAGTTGTACGGAGTGTAGTTGGGTCGTTGGGCGCAAGCGAGTTGTGCCACAATGAAGAAGAGGATGATAACGGCTGAGATGGTGGAGGACATTGCTGTGGTCGAAGGCGGTTATCTGAAAATCAGAATTAACTCTTCTTAAATATAGGGCAAATGGCGCGCGTCGTAAACAGAGGAAAAAATCTTCTCAAACGAGCCGCTAACCGTAGAAGGAGATGCAAAAAGCGAATGTTGTACGATGGGAAAATGATGGCTTAGGGGAGGCGCTAGCACCTCAGCCAGCTGTCTACTGAAACCAACTTCGAACTTGGTTTCTTATATAGAAAATCCTGTAAAAAATGGGGGCGTTTTCGAGGAAAACAAAGGGGTTCAAAACGAATCCGCGGGTTGTCCTTGGGATGGCGCGTGCGTCGCGCGCGCGCACGTGAACCCTGGGATATGTGCTCATCGTCGGACGTTTTTCACAACGAAGAAGAACATGACCCCTTCGCCTAATCAGACCAGACACACTTTTGCTGTCATGTCCAACAAACGCAATTACCTTGTACCGTATACTACTGCGGGCGAGCGCCACGTGCTCATAGGGCTCTCAGAAACTCTCAAATCGCAAACGACGACAGATGATCGTTTGGCGACGTCGGATTGAGAGTTCAAATTGTTTTGAGGTGAAAAGAAAACTGTTATCCAACGCCAACAGCAGATAAACGTTCCGAGTAGGTGATTGGGACAATGTTTCGTTGGAAGATGTCGTCACGCGCCCTCTGTTAAGATGAAAAGTGTTGAAAGTTTAATTCGATTTGCGGCTTCTCAAATACCCGACGAAATCAGTGCATTTTTCAGAGATTACTCGGTCACGTTGGCATGCAGACGTCGAAAATCGCCTTTGGAATGTAGCATCTGTGTCTTGTGACCTGTGACTCCTCCACAGTCAGAGCATTCGTCAACATGTGTGTGTGTGTGTGTGTGGAGTTCTTAATTGCATTCCTGGATATATAACGAATTCAACAACACTAGAGTTCGATCGGTCAAATAACTGACTACGGTAGTTCGCCCATTAAGGGGACGTCGCGCTCACAAACACCGCGTTGATGTTTGCGTTTCTTTTGCAACGAGAACACGCGTTGTTGTTGTTTAAGTTTATAAATTAACTAATCGTCTAACGGTCACCCGCGCTATCTGATTGTTTGGTCGTCTTGATTGTCACAAATAGGAACAATCTAGTTAAGTAGAACGTTCATCTGTGTCCTCTATCGTTTTCCGCATAATTGTTTACTCACAATTTTTTGCTTTTGGTCGTCTTTTGGCCTATTGATGCGCACTTTAGGTGAACGTTCGGCATTGGTCCGTTTACCGTTTTTCCCAATCTCATTCGGATGAGTGTCGATAGTTTTGAGTGCTCCGGGTTGATCATCCTCGATCGTTAAAGCACAGCGTGCACGACATTTACTGGCTCAACAGAGTCAACTTACCGTAGACACAGTATTTGAGCGACGTCGCCGATAAAATGAGCCCCGATCTTTGGTGAATCACATTGACGTGATCAGAAGTATTGCTTAAGCCGCTTAACATTCTTCGAAAACCACCGGAGCTCTGTTCTGTAGCAGAGATCAGCTCACCGTCAACACCGTAATAATCCCCGACATCGTAGTCTGTGTGACTCACTCTCCCACTGCGTTGAGGTTCGAATAGATTCTTTTTTATGATCTTTTTTCAACTTTTGTCGAACTTCTTTCGTTGCGCGCACGTTATGACATTGACCGGTCAGATTCAGCGAAAGTGATGAGAAATGCAGGGATGAGAGAGTGGAGAAATCCGCTGTCAGCCCACCGCCGATTGTCATGTTCGCCGGTTTGCATTTGTTTTTCATTTATTAAAATATATAATATCTCACTCGACGTTGCGCCTCTCGCGCGCACAAATTTCTGCGTGCTTTATGGGATCTGGCTCGATTCAGCGAAATCTGTTCTTCCCGTACCCGGCGGAGAAAAGGCGACGATCCCATTACCTGGCTGTCCTGCGCTTGTGTAACAGGAATGCGTAATGCGATAAAAGCGAAAGTGGAAAAATGCAAATACAGCCCAAGGCGACTTTCTCAGTCGGCTGTCCATCCATCAAGCAACGCCACACGCTTTTTTGAAACTGACCTCTCTGATGTCAGTGATTGGTCGACTGTTCTACGTAAAACTTCTCAAAAAGGAACGCAGTGCGAACAGAGAACAACGGTGACGCGACGGCAAGCGGACAAACGATAACAGAATACATAGTTGTCTGATCAAACCGATCCAACACTGTTGGTTGATGTGGACTGTACCGTGCCCAATCTTTTATTAGTTAAACCAATTAAGCGCGCACTACCTGACATAAAAGTTTCAATAACTCAAGATCAAAACAGGACAAGAAATAAAAATTATGTAGAAAAAGAAGGTGACCACGGTACAACGTCTTAAGCTCCGGAACTCGAGCGTAAAGTGAATTAAAGCTTGTTAGGAGACCATTTGTACGTTCCGGTGAAAACGAAACCATGTCTCTTCATCAAGTGATCGGCCTCTTCCGGGCCACGACTGAAACCCCAGATTAGTTGAATAAATAATTAAGATCTGCATCTACCTCCCAAAAGCGTACTTCTTGGGTTTAATCTTCTCGCCTTCAGTCTTCTTGAGCAATGGGGTGAAAACCTTCCAAGCGTACTCCAACTCGTCCGTGCGCACAAAGTTGACTTGCGAACCGTTGATAACGTCCAAAATAAGACGTTCGTATGCGTCAGGCAAGCGGGTGTTTTTGTAACGGTCGTTATATGTCAAGTCCAATTCCGTCTCGGAAACACCGAAGCCCATTCCCGGTGCCTTTGTCATCATCTTATAATAGACAGCTTCAGGCTGAACACGAATGACGAGTTCATTTCGTTTCAGCTCCCCTGCTTTGAAGATGTCACCGGGGATATCCCGGAACTGGATGCGGACTTCGGCTTTGCGTTCATTCAACCCTAAAGTATCAGTGATAAACTCGCGTGCAGAAGATTAAAGCAACCCACCCTTTCCGCAACGCAGAAAGAACGGAACACCATCCCATCTCTCGTTGTTTACGTGGAGAACGGCCAGCGCGTATGTAGGGGTGACGGAGTCGTCGGGCACAGATTCTTCGTCCAGGTATCCCAAAGACGCGTCCGGGTCTAAAGACACACTCATTATGAGAACAGAGACCTTCCGCCATACGTTGCGAGTCGGGGTTACGGGTGTATTGGCCAAGAACTACGTCGTCAACGGAGACCGGCTGCATGCTCTTCAGGACTTTGACCTAAACAAGATTCCTTAATGACACGCGTTGGAATTCACTCACCTTCTCGTTCCGTATGTCTTCTGCATCTAAACTGCACGGCTTCTCCATCGCAACCAGTGTTAAAATCTGCATCAAGTGATTCTGCATGACGTCCCGAATGATTCCGCTCTTGTCAAAGTACCCAGCGCGTCCTTGGGTCCCAAAATCTTCCTTGAAAGAGATCATCACCGACGCAATATTGTCCCGATTCCAAGAATTGAGCAACAATCGATTTCCGAATCTACAAGAGCTATTTTGAAACACAGCCAGCTACGTTCCAAATACCGTAACACCATGAGATTCTGAACCATTTCCTTTCCCAAGTAGTGGTCAATGCGGTAAATCTGTTCCTCTTTGAACAGTGTAGACAGGTGCTTGGAGAGTTGCGCGGACGATTCTGTGTCGTGTCCAAACGGCTTCTCAATGATAACGCGGCTCCAAGTTTGACTAAACTAATCGATGAAACAATTACGTGTGATTGAACAACTAACCAATCTTCAGTACCAAAGCTCGCTCCCCTCTTATCGAGGCAACACTGTCGAATTAATGTAGTGACGGATTCAAAGACGCTCGGTGGGAGCGCTAAATAGAACAAGGTGTTCGCAGTTTCTAAACAACTTGTCCTAAATTGAATAACAGCAATTCGACCTTACTCTTAGCCTCTGTTTCGATGCCGCGGATCATGTCGGACAGATTCAGGAAGTCTCCCTCGGATTGGTAATCTCCCTAAACAGACAGCGAATTAACTGAGAAACACTCAAAGAACACAGATTGAGCACGTTTGTCGAGAAAATGCAAAATAGTCAATATAGCGGCCGAATTTACCTGCATGTAAATGCAGTTCTTCAGGAAACGCCCGTACTTCTCCTCCTCTCCTTCGTGAATCTTGCAGTTTTTGACAAACTTCTTGCTTAGGTCGTCCATGCTCAAGTCGGAACGAGCAAACCCAATGAACTTCACGTTTGTTGGGAGCAGACCATCACGGAACAACCACCACAGAGTGGGAAAGATTTTCTTCTTGGCCAAATCTCCCTAAATTCACTCGTAATTGCAAGACCAGATCGAGTATAGACTTACCGAAGCTCCAAAGACGACGCACACACACGGCTGCGCATATTCAGCGTCTTTAATCGATTCCTTCATGAATTTCAAACAATCGGGTGAGAGCGGGCGTGAAGCAGAGTTTCTGCGATCGTCAACTGCTTTTGTACTCATCGCGGCTGGCTTTTTCTGTATCGGCTTAGCTAAAATACAAGAGCAAATCAATTTGTTTTGCGAAATAACGAGTTATAATCGCTGTGTCCTGTAAACAAGAGCAGAAAAGTGATACCTGATGATTTTCCTGGAGCGCGTAAAGGAGGACGTGTGGCCAGAGAAGATGGAGAGCCGTGGATGGATCTAGAAAGATGCAATACATAGCCAAGCAAATCTGATCATTGACAATGAAACGCACAAGTGCAACAAATAGCACAGAACAGATAGAAAGAAGTCGGAGACAGCAGTGAATGCAAGATCTCTTGATAACACGTCAAACCGTCAATGCAGCAGTCTTACAATGCGCATTCCCTGTGAACTGCAGAAAGAAACGTCATTTAATGGCGACGATGGGCTTTCAAAGTAAAGTGCACACAAAACTCGTCCTCCGCAAAACTGGCACAGTTTCCAACAAAACAAACACGACTCGAAATGTCGAAAAAAAAGAACGAAATGTCATTATCAAACGATCCAAACCACAGAATACAATACTCATTCATGCGGTAAAAACCTGCTCCTCTGGCTTCGCTGAGTAGGTTTCGCCGATGGCAACTGTTGATTCGACTTCTCCATCTCGAACTTGTAGAAAAGTTCGCTTGAGCGAGTTTGGTTGAGCTTGAGCGAGAAATCCTATATATAAACTACAAACTATATGACTAGAGCGATCACTCGCTCCGATGTAGTCATCGAATGAGCACACAAGACATGTTGGTTAGATTATCTCACTTGCATCTCAGATCAATAAATAGTAATCGTGAAAACAACGCGAACGCAAGTGGCGACCGGTCGAGCGGTGCCAATGAAAAACAACAAGTCACCGCAACTATAGATTTGCACACAACCAACATCAGCTTTATGCGCAAGGCCAGGACGTGAGTGAGAGGCAAACCCCTTTATCACATCATACCTAGAACGCAACACTACCTAACCCCACCACGAGGTTAGCAATGGAACCACACAGAGACACGTGATCGTGTGATCGAGCATGGGACGACCGCAGCTGCAATTGTCATAAAGATATTCCACTTGTAAACAGTTTCTGGTAAACTGGAGTATCGCAACTTCCGTATCAAGAATAGGGGATCTCACACCCAAAGGGATTCGACCATGAGAACTGTGGCGGCGTCCATACAGCTCTGATAAATAATACATGTATAGGCAAAGGCATTGCATTAAAGCAAAGGAAAACATTTAACACAACACCAGAAGCTAAAAATCACCAATTTTCATCTTTTACTCTTGTGTTCTGCTTTAGATTTATGTTGTCGCCGACAGCAAATAGACAATGACATTGTATTAAAGCGCAGGAAGCATTAAACACAAGAACAGAAAACAATGATTAACAAAATTTCATCAGCTACTCGTCCGCGTTCTCCTCAAGATTTATGTTGTCACCAAACTTCCCGTAGAGCACCTTCTTCAGAGAATCCATTTCGACTTTGTACTTGGTGATAACTTGATTCAATACGTCAATTTTCTCATTGAGAGTCTCCTTTTCTTGTTCAATCTGGCTCTTGGACTCATCCTGAAACAAAGCAGCAATTAATTGCAATAAAACAAACACAAATACTTACGTGATCAAAGTGAATGAAGGTGTTCCCAACCTTATAATGCTTGAAAGCGACGTCATCGTCATCATCATCAAGGAAAAGGGACTCCTCTTCAAGTTGATCTTCCGCGTCTTGGAGATTTTGCAATAAAATGTTTGCCTTTTTCAACTCCGACTAGATCACAATATGAGAGATGAATATTCATAGAGTACAATAATACCTTCTTTTCTGCTGATTCCATGTGGAGATACGAGAAATGACTGATCTCGGCTTGATCTTCTTGGGTTACAACTGACTTCGACATGACAGCAGAGTTCAGCTGAAATTGTAAAATTCCGTTTAAAATACACTTGATTTTTGCGTTTCTCTCGATCGATCGACGCTAGGCACGAGAATCTCGTTGAGCAGTTCAATCACAGCAATATTCTGAGCAAAGCCAATCAGATCGCATATTCCGAATGAGATCGCGATTTGGGAAAAACATAAGCGCCGACCTCGAATAAATTTTCTAATTTACACAAGCAAATTGATGGAAATAAGAATACAAGGATTACAGAAAAATGCGCATTAGTGTGAACAAATCCCCCGCCTGTGACAAAATTTACCCGATGACATGTGCCGAAGAACGCCGCATATCATGGAAGTCGTTTCGAGACCAACAGTCGTATTGCTCCGTCTTCGATGAGATGGAACAAATCGGAGAATCTTCACAAAACGGAACCATAAATCGAATCGTTGCGACTCACAAGGAGGGCATCTAATTGAAACGGACCGATCGAATTGAAAATTCGCAGTCATGTAGGTTATGATGAGTTTATCATCGCCTGGGAACAATGCCGGCTCTTGCACAGAGTTATTGGCACGCTGTTGGTTGTGGTTTGGAACCCTTTGCCGATTTTTAGTATGATTGGTCCATATCACCTTGCTCATTGTGAGCGTTATTGTGTGTAGATACTGCGATAAAGTTAAAAAGTTCGCGGAGCGAGAGATCCGTGGAAGGAGACGCGCACTTCTTTCTTGCTCGTGAACTTTTATTTGGAACACTCGATTTTCGTAAAGACCCACAAAGCAAGATTAACGACCGTCTCGATACATAAAATCGCCTCAATCGTCTGCAATAGAAGCAAATGTAAGTTGTATTTCTAAACGTGTAGAAACGAACGGCTCTGTCGCAACTACTGGAGACGGTTGCGCTTGATCTGGGACTGCTGTTAAATATGAGTATACACACTGAATCGATGAACAAGTCAGAGGCAACAACTTTTCTGTCCCGCAGTCGACTCTCAGGATTTTGAGCTGAGAGGTTGGAACCTGACAAACTGACAAATCTGAAGTCAGCAGTTTCCCGAGCACTATACGTATAAGAATTAAATTGTTAAGAGTGGTCGGATGGTCACATTGTACTTTTCTGTCGCGCTAACGATCTGCGCCAACGATTGATACGTTCATCATCTTTAATCGCGGTGACTCTGACCCTTTTAGATGACCCAATTTATTTAGCGTTCTTCCTAAAGGGGGTGTGGATGCTCTTTTCGCAACCTATTTTGATTCCATCGCACTAGGTACGATCTTCCGCTCACAACTTTTTCTTCGATTTTCTATTCTGTTTGTTTCAAAGCATGAAGGTCGTCGTAGTAGGAGCTGCTCCGACCGGCTTGGGTGTTGCTTATCGTCTCAATGAGCTTCGCAAGTCTCATCCCGAAGAGACGAAAGACATCGAGTTGCTCTTGCTTGAACAGGTATTTGTAACTCATTTGAATCGATGCCGAACGTATTTTAGGAGTCGTTTCCCGGTGGTCTTTCGCGGACCGTGGTCGACGACAAGGGCTTCCTCTGGGACATGGGTGGTCACATCACCTTCAACCACAACTACCCCTACTATGAAGAAGCGACCAAGTGGGCCGTCGAGGAATGGAACAGCTTGCAACGAAACTGTTTGGTTGGTGAGCTGTTCTGCGCTCTCATGCTTAGACTCATACTCTTCAGGTCGACATGAACTACTTGTTCGGAAAGAAGGGAATCCATCTTGTTCCCTATCCCGCTCAGTTCGCTGTTCCTCTGTTCCCCGAAGAAGTGAAGCAAAATTGCTTGAAAGATTTGAAGGAACGTTACGAAAACCCTGACGAAGTAAGCGGCCATTGGCAGAGAACTCGATTTACAACTGCCTTTAGACTGACGCCAAGCAGCCCGCTGATTTTCAAGCGTGGATTCTGAAACATTTTGGGCCAACTATCCTGAACACCTTCTTCAAGCCATACACTCGAAAGGTGTGGACCGTTGAGACCGAAGAGATGTCACCAGGCTGGGTTGGAACTCGCGTCGCCAAGTTGCCCCAACAGAAACTCGAGGAGCTCTGTGCGATGGACCCCGCACAGCTACAGAAGGCCGACTTTGGTTGGGGACCGAACGCAGTTTTCTGCTTCCCCAAACATGGAGGCACCGGAAACGTCTGGAAGAGCATGGCCAACAAACTGCCAGCCGAGTGGTTCAAATACAACGCTCAGGTATTATGCCGCTGAGCGCTACAAACGAAGACCGTGTGGTGATTCAGGTTACTGGTGTTGATGCGCAAGGAAAGTCCGTTGCTTACAAAGACAAAGTCACCGGTGAGGAGCAAAAGGTCGATTACGACATTCTCATCAACACTGCTCCCATCGATCAGCTTATCAAGTCGACCAAGATCTGTCCGGAACTCGTCCTTGAACACAACAAGGTCTTCATCGTCGGTGTGGGTCTCGAGATGCCCGTCACGGAATTTATGAAGCCGTTCACGTGGCTCTACTTCCCCGACCCCGATGTTCCATTCTACCGCGTCACTTTCTTGTCGCGTTACGGAGAGGTGACTCCCGATAGCAACAAGTACTGGTCGGTGATGTGCGAGTGCGCGAGGAAGGAATCTGATCCGGTTGGTCAATTGATTTCCATGTGTCATCTGCTAACAGCTGAGCGCTGCCTTCAGGTGGCTGAGGAGGAAATCGTGAAAATGGCGATCGAGGGTCTCATCACCAAAGACATCATCACCCGCGAACAGATCGTCAGCGTCTACTCGACCACTCTCGATTACGGTTATCCCATTCCCACCATAATGGTTAGTCAATCCCCCAAGTCGGTTGTTGACGAATCGCGATTTCAGAGAGACAGTGAACTCGCGCGCGCGCATACCGCGCTCGAAGAGAACAACATTTTCAGTCGTGGGCGTTTCGGTGGCTGGAAGTACGAGGTTTCCAACCAGGACCACTGCTTCGTTCAGGGTAGAGAGCTTGTAGACCGTCTTGTCCTCCAAACTCCTGAAAAAACGTACAAAACGGGTGTTACTCAACGGACGACTGCCTAAACTCGTGTTCTTCTCCGCATACCATTTCCGCGTTGCCATCAATTCGAAATGCCATCTAATAACCTCTTCATGTAACGTGTGTGTTTATTCTGTGAAACAAATAAGAAATGATGAAATACAGTTACAACATACAAAGTCACAAAGCTCAGTCTTCAGCTCACAATCATGCAACAGCACAAACATACAAAAAGAGATATCAATATGATAAAGATGGAAGTTGGAAGCGAGCGGAACTTGAAGAATCAGTCGTAGTCACCTTCGGCCTCAGCTTCGGTGTCTTCGCCTTCTTCTTCTTCGTTCTGCTGCGCTTCGACGTTGCTGTTGGTGTTGTGGGCACGATTGATCGCTGAAGGACGGGCTTTGTGACTGCTACCGGCACGAGATACTCGCTTCTCTCTCAGTGCTCCTACAACAACGCGGAAAGAGCATTATCAGTGTGTCCCATTCAAAGACGATTCGTGGGTCCGACGAGTCGAGAATCATGGGGTAAATAATCAAACACACCTACTGAGTCAGATGCCGCGTAGCGTCGAGATCGACTAATCTCGCTTTCTGCACTAGGAGCTTCGACTGGAGTGGTCTCGTTGGATTCCTCGTGTTCGACTTCGCGCTTCAACACAGATTGTTCTTCATCGGTGGTTTCGTTCGCGTTGTCTTCATCGTTGACGTCGCGCTTCATCACGTGCTCTCCAGAAAGGTGCTCAGGCTTTTCTTTCTCCTCCTACAAGTCTCTGCGTACTCACCATCCACAGAAAGCGATTGACTACCTTCTCAGCAGATTCGCGCTCATGTTCGTCGTCGCGCTTCACGACATCCCCTTCCAATGGTGTGACTGCAGTCGTCGTCTCGCCTTCAGTCGATTCTGCGGACTTTTCCTCACCAGCATGGCGCTTTTCAGCGATTCCTTCGTTTGCAGTGATTGCCTCGGATTCTCGTTTCTCCGCAATAGGCGCTTCGGTGATAGCATGACCGTCGTGGTGGTAAGCTAGCAGTCACTCCGTTAGCTAGTCGTTGCTAGTCAATTGAACCTACTTTGTGTCGAAATCCAATCCTCTGCGACCACAGCACTGACGATGAGGAAGCACAAAAACAGAGAGCTGCCAGATCGGAACATCATTGTGAGTAAGAATGAAGCGGATATCAGCGAGGAAGAGACTATTTTAGAGAGGCCGAGATTGGCAAAAACCGGCTTTGTGATAATTACCCCCGCATTGCGGACTATTCATACGGTAATTACATGACAAAAATCATCACAGTCATGTCGATTTTCCTTTGCATTCCATGGTCGTCGAAACCCGATTATATGGATTACGCAATTGTACTTTTACCTACCAGTCGCCGATAGGCACCGCAAAGCTTAACTGCCTACTTCGGCGCAATTCGCGGTCAGGTCACGGTGACACGTTATGGCGCTGAACTCAATTCGACAGCAGTTCTGAGGTCTGCATTAATAGATACTTCATTGCACCGATCAACAAAACGCGGAAGTTACCAAGCAAATCAAATTAACAGGAACATTCGCCGAGGTGCGAACAACGCCGCACTGAAACAATTATGGTTAATGCCTGGCCTCGCAGCCTCATTGTTCTAACAAGCAAAATTTCTTAAACGCGGATGCAACATGCCTGTTGCTCACTTTTTAGTTCAGGCTTGCTCTACTTGCGTTTTGAGTTACGCATTGACCTTATTTATCGGTTCAATGCAAATGAATTTTAGGAACACCCACTTCGATTTCTAATTCGGATCCAGTTTAGAAGCTTCTCGCGCGTCACGTGTTCCGTCTGCTGATGTCGTAAATTGCACTAATTATCACAATGTTTCTCTTGCGGAGCTCGCTTTCGTTGACTTCGGAATTGGCGGAAACTCAATCGTTTAATCCTGCCCGAGAAATAAATCATGTCCGCATTGAAAAATTCGGCCGAAACGATCAATTTCCCGACAGCTAGGTGGGCTGTGATTGTTGATTCACGTTCATTGTGTCAATTGCTGATATTTGAGTTGATCTTTAACTTCCAACAACTCTCAAGTTAATTATTTGACAGAAACGAAAATCGTTTCGTGGGGGCCATTTAGGAGCCAAATATTTGTCTTTTTGACTCATATCAGTGGCTCCTATTCATTGCTTTGAATAGAAAGATTTATGTCTTCTTTGATCCAAAGAACTGCGAGTCGTTTTATTCGTTTTACACTCATCGATTCAAAACATATGCGATCAACTGCGAGCAAAAGTGCATCAAGCCGTCTTTAGCGCTTTCAGGTGTTGCACGAGGTGTTAATGTCGATTGGTTACTGTGAAATGTGACACCGAGCATTCTCCGTTCATTGTTTTTGTTTCTACTTGAATTTGGGCGCAATTTCCATGCAAATGAATGCGGTTATCGTCAAATTTCAGAAACAGCCCAAATAGGGCGGTGAACTATCGCTGTTGTGCTGCTATCAGAGATCTCTTAGTTATATTTACATTGTGCGCATTCAATGCTAATCGCATGTGCGTTTGCAGCGCATTTGTTGACGCTGACCTTTTCTCTGCTCATTAGTTATGGTGGAAACTGGTCTAAGTGGTTTAGAGGTTCAAGGTGCGATGGTTCCGAGACCGGAGAACGACAAGATTGGCGACACGTAGACTTTTCCGATAGGTCGTTTATGCCTTTCTGCCCTGTTTAGCACCGTAGTAAGACACTTTGACGGAACGAGCACTTATTTACGTACGTTTCTTCGATTAGAATGCAAATTTTGCTCATGAAAGCCGTTCGGCCATCAAACAGGAGGAGCGCGCTCGATTTGAAATGTGGCGCGCAAACCGACGGACGATCAACGATGCCTCGCTCGGTCGGTTTTTGATGAATGACCAGGCTTTACAGCGCAAGTCAAATCCAGCAGATAGAAGAGCGGAGAGAGTCAGGGGAGGACAGCCCGGTTCTAATCAGCCGACATCGATTCAGCCGTCGTCCACTCGCAGTGTCAACTCGATGTGTCGTTAACGAAGGTTAAGTGGAATAACTTGATTCGCAAGTCTGCAAGTTCTCTTTTTGCCTCTTTCAAATGACCTCAAAAATGGGCTGACTACGCGACTGCCGTCATGAGTGGCGACCACCGACCTCGGCTGCAGCCTTGTACAGTTCGCGCGCTGTTCCTCCGCGACGATCCGTCAGTAGGAGGCACTGTCGGAGGGAGGCAAAGCCCCAAAAGAAGGCGAAAGGACGACGACGTAGGGCTGAATATGAATCATCGATCACACACGCGCACAATACTCTCAGCAGCCCCCACGTAGTGGCCAGCGTCTTCACCCGCCACTTACAATACAGTCGCGGCTGGTCGTTTCTCACGCTGGCCACAACAGCGTTGACAGGTTGATGTCCTCCGCCTTCCCGCGGGAACTCCGTCTGTCCGCCAATTCTGCCACAAGCCGCCATTCGGCCACCCGTCATCATGCTCCTCCGCATTCATCTCCGCGATCCGCACGCGACCGATTTGATTCGCCCATCTTATCCTATTCATTGGTCGACCGACCTGTGCTATCGATTGATTGCCATGTCGACAAACATTGGCCTATGTCCTGCGCGTAGTTTGGGCCTTGTTGTTCACATGTACGACTCGCGATTGCATGTTCTCGAGTCTGTCTTCAATACTCTATCGTATTCTAATTCCGTAGTCTTTCTGTATTCAAAATGCTTTTTTGGCAACGCGTATTCGTTCCATGCTTCCAAACTGCTAAAGTGTGAATGTTTTTCGGCTCCTTACCTTTGACGTAGCGTTGGCGTCGCGTTCTTCAAGATCCTAATCTCACTTCACCTTAATTAAACCGCCAAAATTTGAGAGACAATGCGCTGACAGAGCTTCAACCGAGCGCGCGTACATAAACGGAGACATTCACAGAGTTCTCTGAAGTGTTTTATGTTTTTCTTCTTTTTGCTATCTTATCTCCGCTGACGATGTTGAAGCGTGTTTCTTTCTGTTCGTTCAAAACAAGCAAAGAGACATGTTTCGGGTAGCCATAACAGCGTATCGCTCTCCCTTTTGACAGAGCTTTCCTTAAACGGAAACAGTTATCGCTGGCTAATGGAATGCAAATATTCTTTCTTGATCGATGTGATTCACGTTTACAGGCATTTAGTCACTGCGTTCGTTCCATCTTCATCCATCGACACCATTTGTGTGATGCATGTTTGTCATCAGCGCTTATTTCGCGATTCCATTTCAGATGAACGATGGGAGGCGATCCAAAATATTGCTCCTCGACGGACAAATTCTCGACATCCTTGTTCAGCCTCGTTTGCTCGTGTCCGAGCTACTGAACATCATAGCTAGTCACATTAGCTTGAAAGACCCTGATAAACAGTACTTCGGCATTGCCTACGTCGACCCAAAGTAAGATTTGCGCCTAGATGGAAGGACTAAACGGTATAATTGTAGCGGGAATTACCATTGGCTCACGCGAGACAAGAAAGTCCTGGATTTCGATTTTCCTCGCAAAGGCGCCGAGTCCGATGATCCTATTCATCTCACTCACAACATTCAATTCTTCATCAATTCCATATTCTCGCTGCAAAATGTGCATACGATCACGCTGTTCTTCATCGAAGCCGCCAATCAGCTGAGCAGAGTGAGATAGTTGGTTAGTTCGTGTCTCATTGTTCGGCTTTCAGGGATCGTTGAAGCTTTCTTTTCCTGACTTTGCTGTTGTCTACGCAAACTTGCTGCAGTACTACTGGGGCGACTTTGAAAGGTGTGTTTTTGCATGGCATCTATTGTTGTGAAGGCGCCTGTCGTTGTTGTTTTCAGCGATCAGTCAGCGCTTGAATTGATGCAGAAGACCATCACAAAGAATAAGGCATTCTTCCAGCAATTCGAAAAGCACACGAACGAATGCGACCAAGAAGTGGTAGCGTTGTACCGAGCGAAATCGGGATTGCCACCAGGTCAGGCCCTTGTCAAGTGAGTCGCTCAAGTCATTATTGAAATCAGCAAAATGAGTTTTCAGTGTAATGACAAGATTAGAAAAGTCTCCAACTTACGGCAGTCGTTTCTATTCGGTTCGTGACAAAAGCAGTGCGAACTGGTCTCTTGGCATCAATACTCGAGGAATCTCGCAATATGATCCATCTGACCTTCTCAACGCAAAGAAAGTAGGCGCACAAAGCGGCGCCGCATCCCTACTAATTCATGTCGTTTAGGACTTCCTGTGGAACAATCTCGAGAAGATTTATTTCCGTGATAAAAAGTTCACAATTGAAATTCGCGATTTGAGAAGGTGAGTCCTGCATTAGTCACAGCAATGAATAGCAGCTCACTACTGTACTTTCAGGACCGCTAAGTCTTCCGACAAAATGTCAGGATTGCTCGCCGGCATGGACGATTGCGACGACGATTTGTTGACCGAAGCAGTGAATCATCCGACCACTCAGTAAGTTCTCTCTCGTTACGAGATGTTTCTTAAAGAAGATCTCCGATTTTCGCGTTGTTTTCGTTGTCAGAAAGCGCTTAATAGGTGTAATGCTTCCGATTTCCGGCTGGCGGGTACTGTCTTCATTTGGTCGGCGCATGGCGCCTATAGATTGTAAATAAGCGTAATGTTTTCTCAGCGGCGACAAATCCTGTCAAGGTCACTCTTACGGCAGCATTGTATCTTTCTCCCTTCTTTGTGTGTGGGCCTAGGCGGGTTCCGCCGAAGAACCCCCGTGTAGTACCGCCGCCTTAATTGCTGATTCATCCCTGTTCACAGCCGAACGTTTTCAGAGTGTCTTTGTCGCGTCGCGCAGTGCAGCCGTCTTCATCCCTTCACGTCCACGTCTTCTATTGTGGAAGTGCGCTTTTATGCGAGTCCCTGTGGTCAGCTGCTACCGACCAGCATCAGTTCTACTTGGACCAAGCAACCGGCACGAAATCCGAGGTAAGTCTTTTAACATTTTCCTCTAACGAAGAGAAAGACCATCAAACAGACCGCTAGGTGTTTCGACACAAGTTTTGCTTTTCGATTCTCGTCGTCTGTTGTAGTCTGTTAATCGCTGTTTGCCCAAACTCTGGGTTCGCGTTGCGTGGCAATGACTGGGCGCTGAAGTGTTAGCAGTGAGTGCTTCAAACTGAGTGACTGGTGGACGCACCTTGCTGCTGTTCTTTCGGAAGGGTTTATCTCTGCTCCTCGAATGACTGCAGCAAACTTTCACTCATGCGGAGCTGATTTCAGAGGACTGTTTTCTCTTACACTTGGCTACATCAGCGCGCGCTATTCGATACGGTGGTGCTCGCGGACAAGGGTTGTTATAAGAAACTTTCTTTAAAAATGCCGATAATTTTGTTTACTCAATTGGATCCTTTGTTGTGACCGTGTTGCGTCACCTCACTTCATATGGACTCTGTTTCATTGCAACTGTAATAGTCGCATTGATGAGATTTGTGGCCCTTTGAAGTGGGAGTTGTGTCCGTTGCGCAAATGCGCCACTCGCTCGGTGCACTTCGCGCTGGATTAGCTGTGGACAATGTCACTTCTGCTTATTGTGCTGCTTGCTTTACAGTACTCGCGAGTTTGCTGAGTTTGGATTTTTGTGTTTCTTGCCGTTGTTTGCATTTTGATCTACCGTGGCGTTGCATCCCTGCCTGGCTGGCTTGAAGGCGTGAGTGTGCTCATCTGCTTAGGGCGTGATTGACCTGCTGTTCGCATGCGACAAAATTATTATTCTGCGGAGTTTTTGCCGATATCTGGCGGAATTACTAACGGCTGCCTACCAATTTTTTTTCTGTTTGTGACATGCGGAGAGTTGAGAAATCGGACCAGTCGTCGTCGTCGCGTGTGAGCGTCGGAATGTGTCTGTAGATGAGGACGACATGTTGCAGTGAGGTAGGATTATCTTTTCGCGTGAACGTACGAATAGTTACGTCCTTCTTTGCCACTTCTGTGCTCATTTGCATAATTAATGAAGACATATTGCGATTTAAGTGCTCGAGCTTACAGTCGGGGGCGGGTGGGAAAGATTGTAGTCTTAATTGAGTGTTTTGCTCTAGCAGCTGCGTGTTGGTCCGCAGTCATCCATGTGCAGTTAGGAGTTCGTGTCGTCTACGTAGGTGTGTTCGATGGTTTGGCACAGCTCATAAATTTCGTCTCTCACACCTGCTGATTACTTCCTGTTTGTTGATTCTAGTTGAGTTTGCCCGGTGTGTTTACCTATGCGCCAGGCGCATCTGCGTTGGCTGAATGTATATTTGTGAGTGTTCTTGCACAGGGATGTCTGATAACGTCACTGACTGCAGACTTGTTCAGATTAGCGTTAATTTTAAACGACACTGTTTGTTCGCAGAGGAATTGTTTGTCCTGTCACGTTTACGTTCTCCTTTGAAATTATTTTGAGCGATATGCCGGGAAAATGCCAAAGAATTGATGGCGGTCAAGCGTTCAAAACGGCGCCCTTTGTCCTTTGTTTCGGGAATTGTTCCCCGAACGGCGAAATTTGTGGGCGGTGTTTTGCAATTTTGTGTCGTTGTTGAACCGAATTGAGGATTCTGCGCGCACTCAACAACCGTCTCCTTTTCAAATGGCCTCCTTTATGTGATCGCATCCTTCCAATGTCGCTTCTCTTTAATACTATTTCCGAGGAGGTAACGATAAAGGTGGGAACGAATGGGTTTACCGTAAGGCCGCTGATTTGAAGTAATTCGTGAGCAATTGCACCAATTGTACGCATCGGTGTTCCTTTTTGCGTTCGGTTAAGGCCTTCTTTTGCGCCCGTGCGCTCTAGCGCGATCCTCTAAGTTGTTTGGTCGCAAGGTCACTCACCGGCCATCAGTTACTGGCAGTGGGCAGGCACACAAGATCTCGTAAGCGCTAACCTTGTAGGTGCTCATTGTCTTCCGCCAGCGACACGCGCTGTTATTCAAAAATGTGTGCGCGAACAATCGGCGTTCAAGAAAACACCTGTTGTGCGTGCGCGCGAGTTGCTGGCGAACATCTGCGACGTTCCGCTGTACATAGGCGTGCAAACTAAAGTAATTTGAATTATATCTTCCTTTGTTCTATGACGTTTGCGTCTGCGACTCTAATTAACAAACGTATTCATTCTTCAGATTTTGCGACATAAACACAAAGTGGAAGCAGTTATTCGCGACCTTACAGTGAAACGCGAGCGTTTGAACAGCCAATCATCTTTCGGGTCTTCCCTTCCATCGTTGAGGTAACCGATTTCACGCCGGTGATCCATAAAATATTCTGTTGTAGTTCATTGACATCGTGCACATCGTCTCTGGGGATGCCAGCAGCTAAGGTTGCAGATGGATCGTCCACCAGTCTTCCATCTGTTCAGTCGACCTACAACCGTAAGCGAACGGCTTCGTCTCATGGTAGCAATCATGCGATTAACTTTCAGAATTAACGGACGATGAGAGGAAACACAATATTGAAAAGTACAAGACGTTAAAGGTTAAGAAAGAAGAGCTCGAGGACAAATTGTTGGAAAAATTGGACGAACTGAAGAGCGTGTGCATTAACGAAGGAGAGCTGATTGGAGAGATGCCAAAGGAAATCTACAAAACGCTGATACCTGGTGAACCAGAGCCGAAACTGAAAAGACGAGTTGGAACTGCATTCAAGTTTTCTGCCGAAATCTTGTCACAGTGCTCGAAGGTGGTGTTAGCACAGAATCTCATTATGTAATTGGTTGTGATTTCAGGTAGACAAATTAGATCAAATGGAGGCCGATGTCGAATTGCATCGGAAGATCGTAGCTGCTGCGGAACGTCTCGCTAAAGACAAGTCTATGAACAAATCTGTGCGGAAAAAACGACGGAAAGAGTTAGAAGCGGCCCACCAGAAGCTCAAGGGTCTGGAGTCGGGTCTCAATCAACTTAGGTTGTCTTCAAGTAAGCCTGATGTGAGCTCCGCAGGCATGTCTGGCAACAACGGAACAAGAGCGTGGCCGAATTTCTCCGGTCATCCTTGCTCGACTAAAGCTGGCGGGTCGCTTGTTGCGAAATCGTGTCCAACTACTCCGCGCGGCTCCATTCCCGATCTTTACACCGATAACGAATTGTGCGATCGTGATGAAGAAGACGGAACTCGGTAAGAATAGCGATTGCGTATTGAATACATTAATTAACCACTGACAGGTCTGCATGTAATACTGCCCTCCGTAATCTTCCCCAGCGTCTCTCTCCCAAAAATACCCACTCCGGAGTAGGTGTTTCTGTATTACCACCCATGATTCCTGGAAGAAGACCAACAGTACCATCGGTGAAGGTGTCACCTAGTCCCTTTACGCCCGATGAACTGGACAATCCTTTGAATATTCGAAGCCCTAGCTTACAAGGGTGCGTTTTAGTCTTATTTGTTTTTGTGGATCCATTTGCTTTAGATTCGAGAATGTCGGGTATCAGTCATCTGCGCCCTACAAGAGTTCGTATAGACAGTCAAACTTCCCCACTCTTCAAGTGAGTTCGCGTATAATCGGGGCGATTACTCTTTACTTCGTCCATTAAGACCAACAGCAGATTTATTCGAGCACAATCCGAACACTCGCTGAGGCAGGACTCCCCTCCTTCACTTCTTTCTGAAGAGCGCTCAGTGAAGTTGAAACCTGCAGATCATTCGAGAAGTTCGGGTTTAAGACTATACGACTCATCATCAAACCCCAATTCGTGGAGTGCACCATCGGGCGTGCAGGTTGGTAAAGATCGCTTATTAGACTTAATATTTTGTGATGTCAGGTTAACTCCGAGGTGAAAATTTCTAATGATTCCGCAGACGAGCGCCTAAACCGGTGGGCAAGTCGCATGCCGAGCCACGAGCATCGAAGAAACGACGCTAATCCCTCGACGACGGCTGTTTTACACATGAACCCCTCGCATTCGTTTTCTGGGGCATTCGCAACCTCCAGCTTGGATCGTCGCGCCCTCAAAGTTCGTCAGACTTCGTCCTCTCAACCACCAACTCACATCACACTACATTCCTCAACCGACCTAAGACGCGGCGACAATCAGCGAGTCGAATCATCGACGAAAACAACAACGTTCCCCGTGACGCAGCATGGGTCGATCAAAGAGTCCTAGTTAGTTTCTTAAATTGTTTCACAGAAGATAAGCGAACTAATTCAGCAAACCGCTTGACAAACCTGATGTGATGAGATACCACTCGAGCACTTTGTCAGCGACAAGAAATATGACTTCCAAACCGCCGCCCCCCGCATACGTTTCTAGGTTTAGTGAATCGTCAATGAACAATACATCTTCTTCGCGATTGCCATCCGGAACAGATCCTCAGATGGAGGCATTACTGCATTACTACAAGGATGCCGCAAACGATTCACGTAAAAGCACAAAAACGGCGACAATCGTTTGATTTGCCTCAGTTGCAGTACGGGGAGCTCTTGATGTTTTGCTTGGCAGCTCGCAACATCAATCACAATTTGAATGCTACGATTAGCTTTGATCAATGTTCACTTATGTACACAATCTGTTGCACTGGAGCTACTATGCCTTATCACTGACGGGTTAAATAAATACAGATTTAGTTTCGCAGCGTCTTCTCTTTCTTTCGCGCGTGCCTCCTCCACCATCTTATCGACTTCTGCCTCGTACGCGGAATGTCCTACTTACATTAGTTGGAACTTCCGAAATATGCAAAGCCGGTGATTCTGATGCGCTTCAGCGTCCTCCTTTTCAAGAAGCCGAGCGATTTCATCCGGAGCGTCTCGGAGTCTTGTGTACTGAACCCTATTTTGGCTGCAGAGTGAACAAATGCAATGTGTTTTACTACAAACCAAGTTTTATCGGCGTTATCAATACAAATTTGAAACTTTTGCGGTAGTTTGGTGCTCACGGGTTCTAGTGGAGTAGATAAATCGTGTAGCGTCGATCGCTGTACTGCTTGATCGTCAGTGTCACATTACTTTTGCTGAATAAGTACGCTTCGTCGCGGAAGTCGCAGACCCCTCTCTTGCACAGGCCTTTCAAACGCCTGCGTGTCATCTTGTCGAACACCACGTCAATGAACAATTTCTCCTTGTTGCTCCAGTCTTCCGCGTTCTCCATAAAGTCGTAGATGAAGTGCGCCATAAAGGCAAATGGAAAAACCCAGTTTTGGCGCACCGACTGGAAATGAGTTAATCGACCGGATTTCACATGTTCTGTCAGAAAACCGTGGCCTTCTGTAACAGAAAACACTCTGAGAAAGGACATTCTGGAAAACAAAAAACAGTTCCTTCGCGAAAAAAACTTTTGCTCCACAAGCTGATTGTCGGCCGAAGTGTATTCATGGATGGCTAGCAATGAAAACTGCCATTTTTCAATCCACTGCTTTAGTACTTCGGAATCCGCATCTGCAAAGTATTTCCAACTCGTAATATGGAGTTCTGGCTTGTTGGACAAGAAGCACACACAATTCAGGAGCTTCTGCATGCCCACATCCAACTTTTTCAACATGGGCTTCTTCCAATATAAATTGGATTTGTGTCTGATGACAATTTCCGCAATTTTTAGATCGTGTAGGTCCGGACGCTTGAGAAGTTCGTCCATCGTAAGCGTAATTTTTCTGCACTTCTCTAAATCGATTACATTATCTTTCATTACCATTTCTTTGTATCCTCGTAAACGATTTTTTCCAACTTTTAGATCAGGGTTCGTGAACCCATATTTCCATACGCCGTCGAAGAGGGACATGTAGAAGGCGATGTCAGTCTTCTTCCGAACAGAAGCGAGTGGAAACGAATCGTCGCATTGGCAACGCACGAAGAAGAATTCACAACAATTCCACAATTCTGCGACTCTCTGCCGGAAAACTGTCGGCACCGAGTCCATTTCAGGGTCTAATGAAGCGATTCCCAATCACTGTGATGGTCAAGTGCACCTCCCTGTATGGAGGATTCGCGTCAATGCGATCGACGCCATGAAAGCGATGCAGGGAAGACGCAGCAAGTGTTAGAATTTAACCACTCGTGTGACTCCAATGCTGTGACGTTTTGGCGCTTTTTTTAACGCATGACGACGAATATTACGAAAGATCCATATATTGTTTTCGTAAGTGTATGCATCTCATCACCCTAAATCAGCGCAAATCCGCTTTATCGCGACTGAAACTGAAGATGTGCTCTGGTGACACTTTGATCGACTCTCCACCCTTTTATTGAAAATTTGAAAAATTACGAACTAACATTGTAAGTGGAGTCATTGCTCCAATATTGGATAGGAGGGGCTACATTCGTGTAGAAAAAAAGGGTGACTAATGGTACTTCAACAGGCAGAAATGTCTAAATTTAGAGAAACCAATAGAAAGTTACCAATCTCAATTTGCTTGCTAGCGATTCGCTTTGATTAATCATGTTCACTTATGTTTACACACATTGCACTTGAGCTACTTTGCCTTATCACTGACGGGTTAAATAAATACGGATTTACTAATCAAACTATTATATATTCGCATATATTTAAAATAAATCCATAAAGAGGAGACGCTGAAAGCAACGTTGATCGCGCGAAAGCAGCGTACGAAGTTGAACATCGTAAGATCACAGAAACTAATCCCCTCTATAGATTTATTTTAAATATATGTGAATATATAATAGTTTGATTAGTAAATCCGTATTTATTTAACCCGTCAGTGATAAGGCAAAGTAGCTCAAGTGCAATGTGTGTAAACATAAGTGAACATGATTAATCAAAGCGAATCGTAGCAAGCAAATTGAGATTGGGTAACTTTCTATTGGTTTCTCTAAATTTAGACATTTCTGCCTGTTGAAGTACCATTAGTCACCCTTTTTTTCTACACGAATGTAGCCCCTCCTATCCAATATTGGAGCAATGACTCCACTTACAATGTTAGTTCGTAATTTTTCAAATTTTCAATAAAAGGGTGGAGAGTCGATCAAAGTGTCACCAGAGCACATCTTCAGTTTCAGTCGCGATAAAGCGGATTTGCGCTGATTTAGGGTGATGAGATGCATACACTTACGAAAACAATATATGGATCTTTCGTAATATTCGTCGTCATGCGTTAAAAAAAGCGCCAAAACGTCACAGCATTGGTGTCACACGAGTGGTTAAATTCTAACACTTGCTGCGTCTTCCCTGCATCGCTTTCATGGCGTCGATCGCATTGACGCGAATCCTCCATACAGGGAGGTGCACTTGACCATCACAGTGATTGGGAATCGCTTCATTAGACCCTGAAATGGACTCGGTGCCGACAGTTTTCCGGCAGAGAGTCGCAGAATTGTGGAATTGTTGTGAATTCTTCTTCGTGCGTTGCCAATGCGACGATTCGTTTCCACTCGCTTCTGTTCGGAAGAAGACTGACATCGCCTTCTACATGTCCCTCTTCGACGGCGTATGGAGATATGGGTTCACGAACCCTGATCTAAAAGTTGGAAAAAATCGTTTACGAGGATACAAAGAAATGGTAATGAAAGATAATGTAATCGATTTAGAGAAGTGCAGAAAAATTACGCTTACGATGGACGAACTTCTCAAGCGTCCGGACCTACACGATCTAAAAATTGCGGAAATTGTCATCAGACACAAATCCGATTTATATTGGAAGAAGCCCATGTTGAAAAAGTTGGATGTGGGCATGCAGAAGCTCCTGAATTGTGTGTGCTTCTTGTCCAACAAGCCAGAACTCCATATTACGAGTTGGAAATACTTTGCAGATGCGGATTCCGAAGTACTAAAGCAGTGGATTGAAAAATGGCAGTTTTCATTGCTAGCCATCCATGAATACACTTCGGCCGACAATCAGCTTGTGGAGCAAAAGTTTTTTTCGCGAAGGAACTGTTTTTTGTTTTCCAGAATGTCCTTTCTCAGAGTGTTTTCTGTTACAGAAGGCCACGGTTTTCTGACAGAACATGTGAAATCCGGTCGATTAACTCATTTCCAGTCGGTGCGCCAAAACTGGGTTTTTCCATTTGCCTTTATGGCGCACTTCATCTACGACTTT
>MQUG01000176.1:0-12354 GCA_007213375.1 Steinernema feltiae
CTCGATGACTTCTTCGTCCGCCCCCATCAATCGACGTCCTTCTTGACTGCGGTCCAACGCTCGCAAGCTTCCAGGAGTTCATCCAACTTGGCGTCCGGAGTCTTCTCTAACTTTTCCAGCACGATCTGACGGAACGGCTTGTGTTCGGGCGTTCCAAGCCACACACGAACAGCAGCGCCTTGAGGTGCGCCACGGTCATAGTCGAGATCTTGAAATTTCAGCCTTCTTGTTCACTTGTCCGGCGAAGCTTTGGAGGTCTTGCCCCCCTTGACATCTTAGTTGCAATGCCTTGAATCGGGATACCACCAATGATTCCTTTCGAGCCGAAGTACTTCTTTAAGTTGGCTATGGTATCGGCATAGTTCAGCGAATTTGGCTTCACCGGTGCGATTAGATCTGCGTAACGCTGGTACGTTGTCGAGTCCAGTTTCCTTAGGACGAGACGAGTTCTGGCATCGTCGGCGAGATTTGCTGCGTCCTGCTCCAGTACGCCTTCATACCGCTCGAACCAACGGTCGAACGTCGCGCCCATCGATTCTTCGTGCGCGAAGGTCTCCATCGACCGCGCCAAATCCTCCATAGTCAAATTTCCTGTCGCTGCTGCTGTCTTCTGCTGCTTCAGCAATTCCAGGAGCTTCGCGTTCTGCTCCAACAGAGCCTGCATGATGTCAGGTTTCCCATCGGCGGCATCTCCAGCGTCTCCCATCGTTTCTGTGCTCGCTGTGACAATATCAGGTCACTACACGAGTCTACTGGACTTCCTTCACTGACGAGTGAGCGGGAATTCGAATCGCTGATCGCCACTTTTATGTCGCAGACTGGTCTACGACAGTGGGAGTACGCGTATCTGGGAATGCCTCAAATATGGGTAATTAAACCTGTATTATAACTAATAATAACGCGCAACAATCATAACAACAATTAACAATCACTTAACACAGTTCGCAGTTGACAACACCAACATGCTTGGCGGCCTAATAACGAGGTCGCTTCGGGACCAATTACGTATACAAACAATCGTCAATAAACCTCGCAGGTTCGGATCCAACAACAGTATTTCGTTCGATTTTTAGCGAAAAACGAGAATTTCTCAAACTTTTTTAATAAGCGAGCGTGAGGTCTTTACATTACTTGAATCTCCAGCTCTCGCTCGATCTTTCAAGCTATGTCTCCCCAAAACTGAGCGGATATACGTCACATGAGACGGTTTTGCAGTGTTCGGCTCGGAACGATGCAACATTGATTCGTTTTGAGCGAGAAAACGAGAATTTCTCAACGATTTTTTGCCCGAGCATTCACGGCGTCAATGCAGTCCGAGCACTCACGGCGTCAATGCAGTCCGAGCACTCACGGCGTCAATGCAGTCCGAGCATTCACGGCGTCAATGCAGTCCGAGCATTCACGGCGTCAATGCACTCGTTGACAGTTGTTTCGCGGCACAATGTCTTTGAAGCTAAACCGGAAGCCAGCAAAATTTGTGGATTTCACTGCTCAAATTTGCTCCCGCGACAAAAGCCTTTCTCGCGGGAACCACGAAAGCTTCACATTGGCGTTTTGGAGCTGAAATTGGGGCGCGATGATATACGATTATCTCAATTTGCTTGGAAGATTACTGCGATAGCACCGTTTGCTACGCGAGCGGTCACTAATGATGATGGCAGCTGCTGAAAAGAGCAATTAATTATTGCGAATGGCGCCAAATCCTCAGTGAAGATAAAGCAGCTTGTGCGAACAGTTGGTTCATTGAGCGCGCGCTTAATGCTGTTAGTGCAACTTTTGAGGTCCTGATTTGAAATGATTTCTGCCCGTACACAACGAGTTTTCGATGGTTAGTGCTTTCCATTAATTAAAGTTTTATAGATTGTTCCAAGCGTCGAATACAACCTTGCAAATGTCGTCTACTCAAGACCCCGCTATTGAGATGGCCAGGAATTCGTAAGTTATTTTTGCTCTAAGTTTCAATTGCTTCACCACCAACCGTTTTGACTGTTTTTGAAATGTTTGAAAATTCACGGCGTCAATGCAGTCTGAGCATTCACGGCGTCAATGCAGTCCGAGCATTCACGGCGTCAATGCAGTCCGAGCATTCACGGCGTCAATGCACTCGTTGACAGTTGTTTCGCGGCACAAAGTCTTTGCAGCTGAACCGGAAGCCAGCAAGATTTATGGACTTCACTGCTCAAATTGTCTCTCTTGCCGGAACCACATAGGCTTCACATCGACGTTTTGGAGCACATTTGGTTGATATTTTACTTTGATAACGTTTCGACGATTTCGAGTTACCGTAACCTTTTACCGTAGCGTCAATGCCATCAGACCATTCACGGCGTTAATGTCATTTTTAAAGTTATTTTGCTCTAATTTTCAATTGCTTTACCACTACACGTTCTGACTTTTTTTGAACTGTTTCAAAAACTCATGCATTTAACCAAAATCATCGTGTTCTACTGCAGCTTGGAACCAAATGTGCAAGCTGAAGAAGCAGGAAATCGACAAGTTTGCGTTAAGACGCTGCTCCTTTCTGAACTCGTGCTTGCTACTGGAAAATTTGTCGTGCGGCAGTATCAACAAGACACCACGCTGGCTTTTTTTGGTAAAAAATTTGAGAATGGAAGCTATCAAGTAAGTCTAAGTACGAAAACCTCATTAAATTATTTTAAACATCAGAAAATCTATGGTTCCGCAATTCGCGTCTTCTTGCACGATGGGCGCTATGTTGTTATCGATGGCAACCATCGGATCAGAGCCGCGCAGAAGGCCTTGGAGTTAGGTCTTGTAGGGGATTTTGAAATGAGTGCGCGGGTGTTGGAGAAATTTGACGCAAATGTGGCCGCATCCATCTTCAAAGAAGACGTTGCTGATAAAACCGGAGGTGCTAAACCTACGTTCCTGGACGCGCTTTCTCTCATTCGGAACAATCACGTGAGTAAATTCATCTGAACAAAACTTAATGGTTTTTTATTTTAGTTGGGCAAAGTGAGTAACGCAAAAGTGGAGAAAATAGCTGAAACCTTTTTCGCTTCTCTGAGTTATTCAAAGAACTTAAAAAGATTGTCAGTCGTGCCAAACTGCGTTTTCGAAGTATTTGCAAAGATATCTTTAAAATTTAATTGCGGATCGCTGAAACTCTCCACGAAAGCAGATATGGAGGACGAAGTCACAAAAGCAGAGTTCCTGCAGCGGATGAAGCTGCTCCAAGTGGAAGTAAGCCAGCCCGCTGTGTTTCTTTCACTTCAGTGCATATAGGCGGATTATTCGCGAAAAGGTACCTACAAGAAGGATTTTTGTAGCCACGGGTTTGTCAGCAATCTGTTGGATCTCATAGGAACCGGGAGTTCCAAAGACCCCCTAAAGAAGAAGAACCCAGTTGGCTACGAGTCCTCAAAGCAGAAAATTCGAGATTTTCTGTTGCAGGAAATCGAAGATCCGGAAATAACGTTATTCAAATTAGACCAGGAGGTAAAAATTTTTGTTTAGCTTTAAAAATGACGGCAAACTATTTTAGCTGCGCTATGCCAAATCAGTGCACTATTTCTCCCTGTACAACCGAGAATTAGTGTCACTGGGATGGCCATCAGAGGTGGCAAAGGCTGAGCCGTTACAAGCGGAAGAGACAGCGAAGATTGCATCACGCGACGTTCAATCACCAGTCTCCATCACTTCGCCCACAAAAAGCCGCGCAGCTTCGGTCTCGCTCTCCATTCCAGAGAGCGAAGACATCGACAGTTCATGGCAGATACCACAAGCGCTCGGCGTTCCATTGCAAAAAAAAGCGCGCATTGAAACCTCAAAGTCTACGAAGGTTGCAGGCCAGAAGCGCAAAATTTCATTCGTTCAAGATGAAGAAGAGGATGAAAATGAAACGGACGAATCCACACGAAGCCGCGCACCTTCGGTCTCGCTCTCCATTCCAGAGAGCGAAGACAGCGATAGTTCATGGCAGATGGAAAAAGCGCTCGCGGTTCCATTGCAAAAAAAAGCGCGCACTAAAACCCCGAAGAGAACTGACTACAACTTGCTTGAACAGAAAGCTAAAGCTATCAAGAAACTTGCCCGCTGCAACCAATTGAAAGAAGCGGAGTTGTCGGAACTTCGCGCGAAGGTCACAGCGCTTTCAGCTGTATTATTAGTAGTGCGGAAGGGAATCGGCGCAACAGAATTTAATGAATTCATCAACGACATCGAAACTACTCGGTAACTTTCCTATTACAATGGATCTTAAAGATTAGAGCATTTCTAGGTCATTATTCTTGAACGATGTTGATGAAGCTGAAATGCTGGCAGAAGAATTATGCCAGCAGTACACAAAAAAGATACGTTCGGCTGAAGCTGTAAACGGATTGTTCGAGGATAGCGCTTTGCAGAATCTTACTATTCCTCGCCGTGCTGCAAAAATGCAAGAAGATGTTCTCAACGCCGCAAAATGCAGTATTCTGAACGCTTCAGTGAAAGACGCTAGACCAGCTCTCTTACAGCCAGTCTGCAGCGAAGGTCTACTTACTAGCCCTCCACCTGCCCTCGAAAACTCTGCAACCGCTTTCGATAAAGCTCGCTATTCTCTTGTCGACGATTTCAGAAGTTCCGGAGACTCCAGTGCCGTCGGTTCCGATGATCTTGTACCTGTGGGAAACTTCGGTTTTAATCTCAGAGAATCCGCAGAAAATTTCGGGGACCTTCACAACCTCGGGGACCTCCATCAAGAACTTGATTCCTCTGTTGTCCAGAACATGGACTTTGACAACGAAGAAGCTGAATCCGTTGAATACTGATTGTTGACTTTGACTTGATTGTTCAATAATACACATAAAGCACTCAATCGCAAGAACAAAAACTTTGAGCAATTCTCGTTTTCTCGCTCAAAACGAATCAATGTTGCATCGTTCCGAGCCGAACACTGCAAACCGTCTCATGTGACGTAAATCCGCTCAGTTTTGGGGAGACATAGCTTGAAAGATCGAGTAAGAGCTGAAGATTCGAATACTGTAAAAACATCACGCTCGCTTAATAAAAAACATTGAGAAATTCTCGTTTTTTCGCCCAAAAACGAAACACTGTTGCAATGTTCCGAGCCGAACACTGCAAAACAGTCTCATGTGACGTAAATAAGCTCAGTTTTGGGGAGACATAGCTTGAAAGATCGAGTGAGAGCTGGAGATTCGAATACTGTAAAAACATCACGCTCGCTTAATAAAAAAGTTTGAGAAATTCTCGTTTGTTCGCTAAAAATCGAACGAAATACTGTTGCATCGTTCTGAGCCGAACACTGCAAAACAGTCTCATGTGACGGAAATCCACTCAGTTTTGGGGAGACATAGCTTGAAAGATCGAGTAAGAGCTGGAGATTCGAATACTGTAAAAACATCACGCTCGCTTAATAAAAAACATTGAGAAATTCTCGTTTTTTCGCCCAAAAACGAAACACTGTTGCATCGTTCCGAGCCGACCACTGCAAAACCATCTCATGTGACGTAAATAAGCTCAGTTTTGGGGAGACATAGCTTGAAAGATCGAGTAAGAGCTGGAGATTCGAATACTGTAAAAACATCACGCTCGCTTAATAAAAAACATTGAGAAATTCTCGTTTTTTCGCTCAAAATCGAATCCTTGTTGCATCGTTCTGAGCCGAACACTGCAAAACAGTTTCATGTGACGTATATCCGCTCAGTTTTGGGGAGACATAGCTTGAAAGATCGAGTGAGAGCTGGCGATTTGAATAATATCAAGACCTCACGCTCGCTTATTAAAAAATTTTGACAAATTCTCGTTTTTTCGCTAAAAATCGAACGAAATACTGTTGCATCGTTCCGAGTCGAACACTGCAAAACCGTCTCATGTGACGTATATCCGCTCAGTTTTGGGGAGACATAGCTTGAAAGATCGAGTGAGAGCTGGCGATTCGAATAATGTAAAAACCTCACGCTCGCTTACTAAAAAACATTGAGAAATTCTCGTTTTTTCGCCCAAAAACGAATCACTGTTGCATCGTTCAGAGCCGAACACTGCAAAACCGTCTCATGGGTCGTAAATCCGCAGTTTTGGGAAGAAAGGCTTTTCTCTCAGGAACAAATTTGAGCAGTGAAATTTACAAATCTTCCTAGCTTCCGGTTCAGCTTCAAAGATTTTGTGCCGCGAAACAACTGTCAACAAGTGCATTGACGCCGTGAATGCTCAAAATAGAACGCTTCCCCTTTAACGATCAGAGCTTTGAACTCTCAAGGGACGGCGATACCGCCACGAGGACTACGAAAAGTAACGGCGCTCACCGCAGGCGGTCAGTTTCAAGGGACACCGATACCGCCATGAGGACAACGAAAAGTAACGGCGCTCACCGCAGGCGGTCAGTTTCAAGGGACACCGATACCGCCATGAGGACAACGAAAAGCAAACCCAGGCGGTCAAGCGCAGGATTTAAAGCCTCACTTTAAATCACCATGTGCGAGGTAAACATTGCCATTTAAAGCCCCGCTTTAAATCTCCATGTGCGAGGCCATGAGTGGGAAGCGAGAAGAAGCGACGAGGATCAGTCGTCGCATCCATTAACCACAGAGACGGTCGTCTCAGAATCTTTCCTGATTTGAATTCGCGGCCCTTATTGCCGTCTAACGCCGTTCTTTTCGATCTGGTGCCCTTTTTCTAACGCCCATTTGCGAGCTGCCACCTGTGACCCTCGCGACCATTGCAGCAACCGTTTATGCATTTTTTGCGATCGCCGATTGCTAGCTTGCGAGCCTAGGTGTTACATTTGCGGTTTTGCCTGCCGCGTGCGAGGTTCCTGCTCCGTGAATCGTGAAGTCTGTCGCTACGAGACTTAGCATTGTAGTCCAATGTGCTCACCTTCTCATCTGTCGCGTCCATTGTCGCGTGCTTTTCAAGAGGTGAGCAAAACCAACGTTGATGTGACTTGCGCAAACTCACAAGATTGAAGGGAGGAGACTTTCTAGCAATGAATCTGTCTAGAACTGATGTGCGACTGTCTAGAACGTCTCCCGCTAAGCCGCGCGAGTCCCTCTTATCGTCTCGTCTAATTTCGAGAGAAGCGAACACTAACGTTAAATGTCTAAAATGAAATTTACTCTAGCGAGAAAGGTCTATTTCGCCGGATCCGCAAGCTGAAACCCGACTAAAAGCTTGATCGTACTTATTCAATCTACTTGAATTCAAACGCATTCTTACTGATTTCCCATATAATTCCGCGCTCGCGTTCCGCGAACGTTCCGCGATCGCGATCTCTCATTTTTTAAAATTCATTTTTTTAGCTTCTGAAGAACACTCATTTCTACAAAATGGTAAGGCTAACTTCACTGTCTTATGCTTACTTTCAAGTTTGCGACTTTCAGATGACTATTGAATACGAATTCATTGAAAGAGTCCTGTGCAAAATGACTGTCGACAGTCTATCAAAATGCTCTGAAATGAAGGTGGAAGATCTACGATGGACGGACGCAGCACGCATTTATTGTACGGAGCTGGTATTGCTGAATGTGGAAGTGTTAACAACGGAAAGCAACCTCGTCTACATGCTTGAAGGCAATTCCAGACATTCCCGCAAATGGTACACACTACAGGAGCTCGCAAAACTGAAGCACTATCGTATCGTGAGCTTCTCTTGCAGCTCAGCGGATCAGACCAGCTTGGATCAATACCAAGCACTTTCAAATTACAATTTCATCCGGCTTCTGAAGGTTGTAGCAAGATTCAACTTAGAATCTTTGTCTGTTTACTTCTCCCACCCAGACCAAGAAATGCCGAAACAATTGATGCAGATGATTAGTGGAAATCAGTTTGTATGTAAGGAACTCTCTGTTCCTCATGTAGCAGATTTGGAAGATCTCATCCGCGACCAATTGGCTAGTGAAGATCTGTGCCAACTCATACTGAGTGGCCAGAATACCAGCCAGCTGGCGCCCGCAATTGAGGCATTTGCATGCCGGCCCAACTTCACGTATTTGCGGACAAGTTCTTCGCAGTGTCTGCAGATCGACGCACTCAAACGGATCGCCGATTGCCGACAATCGATTATAGTCAGTCATTTAAGTTCCATAGAAATGGCGACGGATCAGGACTTCCTTATCGACTTCCACAAATGGATGCGTCCGCATGTCTGGCACAGAGATAGCTTCTGGATCGGAAGGCAACCATACCAGGTCAATGCGATCTGCTGCGACTTCCATGTCACTCTGCGCTTCATCTACGCGCCAATCGTCTATGGTAAGTATTGTGATTACTACTGCTTACAAAACAGTAAATGTTCAGATGACGAACAAAGCGACGAGGATCCGATCGACGAGGATCCGATCGACGAGGATCCGATCGACGAGGATCCGATCGACGAGGATCCTGGCGACGACAGCGATTGGTAGATTGTCGTGTTGTCGTGTTCCCTATACTCATTATTCGCATTTGTGATAAAATTGATCAAGGCAATGCATCTTGATGTGAACAAGCAGAAATTTGTAGTTTTGCTATTGCAGTGCAGAGTCGATGGGTACCGAAGGTACCCTGAGGGTCTCATGTACAATCACCGCAGCATAATAAAATTTCTTGAGGAATCAATGATTCTATAAAAAGACGGAAATCTTCATTAAGCCTTCTTGCGAGAAGCAACAATCGGTGAGAATTTGGGTCTCCAGCTTGGCGCGGAGGAATGAGCTCTTCTCAGGGTGCCTCCGGCACCCATCGACACAACTCTTAACTATCGGTTATTATTCTTCGATTCAATAAATCGACTAATTCTAAACTACCAGTTGGATCAATAAACAACCGCAATCTTTGAAATCTCGGAAGTTAGGAGGCATGAGCTCTTCTCAGGACGCCTCCGGCGCCCATCGACACAACTCTTACTTAGTTATCGGTTATTAGGCTCAGTTTCAATAAAAAGACTAATTCTAAGCTATCACTGTCATCACTCTTCAAAGTTACAAGGCATGAGCTCTCTTGCGAAATCACAAGCCTGAACGCGATAAATGAACTGAAATCTTCGCTTAAAGACAGTCTTGGACTGCGCAGCCTGATCTAACTGCGCCAATGCAATGCTAACCTTGAATCACGTCGTCATTTGATCCACTACGACCGAAAGTGATCAAATAAATTCAAAATAAAATGAAAAACAAATCGTTAGTTGGTCCAACCCATGAAACAAACCGCACCTCTATAAATTCATTACTCTTTGAAAAAAAGACTTTGATCTGCGTTTAACAATTTCTTTCTTCCTTAAGCCAATAAAACGACTGAATTCGTAGCCTTGAAACACCAAAAGATCACAATACGCTTCTAAGCTGCTGTACTAGTAAGCCTAAGCGTTGAGCTAGCCAAAACCTGTGATATCGTAGCCTTAAAACACTCCAAAATCACAAGCCTGAACGCGAGAAATGAACTGAAATCTTCGCTTAAAGAGACTCGCAAGCTGCTGTGTTGAACTAGAGAAAGGGAGGGAAATCATAGCCTTGAAACTTCACAAAAACACAAGCCTGAACGCGAGAAAATAACAGAAATCTAAGCTTAGAGACACTCGTAAGCCGCTGTGTTGAGCTAGCCCAAACCTGTGATATCGTAGCCTTAAAACACCGCAAACCACAAGCCTGAACGCGAGAAATGAACTGAAATCTGAGCTTACAGACACTCTAACACAGCTTAGCCTGCTTTACACTGAATAATCGTAATACAAACCGTGAAAGACTGTAAAAACAGCAATCAGACTTAGCTTAAATAGATTCTTGGCATCGCATTCGGTGGTTTTGCACTCTTAGGCTGCTTCGCCTTATCTGGCCTTAGCTCCAGTAAACGACTAATTCTAAGCTACAAGTTGGATCAATAAACCACCGCAGTCTTTGAAATCTCGGAAGTTAGGAGGCATGAGCTCTTCTCAGGACGCCTCCGGCGCCCATCGACACAACTCTTAGTTATCGGTTATTAGGCTCAGTTTCAATAAAAAGACTAATTCTAAGCTATCAATGTCATCACTCTTCAAAGTTACAAGGCATGAGCTCTCTTGCGAAATCACAAGCCTGAACGCGATAAATGAACTGAAATCTTCGCTTAAAGACAGTCTTGGACTGCGCAGCCTGATCTAACTGCGCCAATGCAATGCTAACCTTGAATCACGTCGTCATTTGATCCACTACGACCGAAAGTGATCAAATAAATTCAGAATAAAATGAAAAACAAATCGTTAGTTGGTCCAACCCATGAAACAAACCGCACCTCTATAAATTCATTACTCTTTGAAAAAAAGACTTTGATCTGCGTTTAACAATTTCTTTCTTCCTTAAGCCAATAAAACGACTGAATTCGTAGCCTTGAAACACCAAAAGATCACAATACGCTACTAAGCTGCTGTGTTGAACAAGACAAAAACTGAAATCATAGCCTTAGAACACAGCAAAACACAAGCCTGAACGCGAGAAATGAACTGAAATCTGAGCTTACAGACACTAGTAAGCCTAAGCGTTGAGCTAGCCAAAACCTGTGATATCGTAGCCTTAAAACACTCCAAAATCACAAGCCTGAACGCGAGAAATGAACTGAAATCTTCGCTTAAAGAGACTCGTAAGCTGCTGTGTTGAACTAGAGAAAGGGAGGGAAATCATAGCCTTGAAACTTCACAAAAACACAAGCCTGAACGCAAGAAAAGAACAGAAATCTAAGCTTAGAGACACTCGTAAGCCGCTGTGTTGAGCTAGCCCAAACCTGTGATATCGTAGCCTTAAAACACTCCAAAATCACAAGCCTGAACGCGAGAAATGAACTGAAATCTTCGCTTAAAGAGACTCGTAAGCAGCTGTGTTGAACTAGAGAAAGGGAGGGAAATCATAGCCTTGAAACTTCACAAAAACACAAGCCTGAACGCAAGAAAAGAACAGAAATCTCCGCTTAAAAACACTCGTAAGCCGCTGTGTTGAGCTAGCCAAAACCTGTGATATGTTAGCCTTGAAACTTCACACAGACACAATCCTGAACGCGATAAATGAACTGAAATCTAAGCTCAAACACACTCGTAAGCTGCTGTGTTGGGCCAGAGAAAGGGAGGGAAATCATAGCAACACATAAAAACCACAATCCTAAACACGATAAATGGACTGAAATCTCTGTGGCGCGTTCTGGGACCCAAATTCTGGCCTACTTAACAACACTGCGCTTCGCGCACTCTGACCATTTCCTTTCTTCTTCTGCTCCAATCAGAAAAACCGTAGTTAAGCGGAGGATGGTACGTTCTCAGGGTGCCTGCGGCACCCATCGGCTACACTTTTATGTACAACCCGTAGCTTTTAGAAGTGCTCTTTCGTTCTGATCCTGGAACGATGGAAGCTGACCAGTTTGTAGCTCAAGAGGGGATGGTACGTTCTCAGGGTGCCTGCGGCACCCATCGGCTACAATTTCATGTGAGACCTGCAGCTTTTCGAAATGTTCACTCCGTTCCGATACAAGAGGGACAAAAACTCAGCCGTTTGTTGCTTAAACGAGAGATGGTACATACTCAGGTTGGGTTCTGATCGTTACGAATGTTGGAGTTTCCTAAATATAGCTACAGCAATCATCGCTACTTCACTGATTGCGTTGTAAGGAACCATCTGTAGATGATCTTCTGTGTTCAGTGCTGTGGCGAATTGTTAAGTAGGCCAGAATTTGGGTCCCAGAACGCGCCACAGAGATTTCAGTCCATTTATCGTGTTTAGGATTGTGGTTTTTATGTGTTGCTATGATTTCCCTCCCTTTCTCTGGCCCAACACAGCAGCTTACGAGTGTGTTTGAGCTTAGATTTCAGTTCATTTATCGCGTTCAGGATTGTGTCTGTGTGAAGTTTCAAGGCTAACATATCACAGGTTTTGGCTAGCTCAACACAGCGGCTTACGAGTGTTTTTAAGCGGAGATTTCTGTTCTTTTCTTGCGTTCAGGCTTGTGTTTTTGTGAAGTTTCAAGGCTATGATTTCCCTCCCTTTCTCTAGTTCAACACAGCTGCTTACGAGTCTCTTTAAGCGAAGATTTCAGTTCATTTCTCGCGTTCAGGCTTGTGATTTTGGAGTGTTTTAAGGCTACGATATCACAGGTTTGGGCTAGCTCAACACAGCGGCTTACGAGTGTCTCTAAGCTTAGATTTCTGTTCTTTTCTTGCGTTCAGGCTTGTGTTTTGTGAAGTTTCAAGGCTATGATTTCCCTCCCTTTCTCTAGTTCAACACAGCAGCTTACGAGTCTCTTTAAGCGAAGATTTCAGTTCATTTCTCGCGTTCAGGCTTGTGATTTGGAGTGTTTTAAGGCTACGATATCACAGGTTTGGCTAGCTCAACGCTTAGGCTTACTAGTGTCTGTAAGCTCAGATTTCAGTTCATTTCTCGCGTTCAGGCTTGTGTTTTGCTGTGT
>MQUG01000180.1:0-31320 GCA_007213375.1 Steinernema feltiae
TCGCTGCGATAAAAAGTGAAATGTCAGCGAGTCAAGACCATGTCTGCACGCAGCCTGCGCAGGAGCCTACGGCCACTGCAATCGCGAAACCCGCGGCGTCTGCTCCGCGCCAAGTTCTTAACGCGCCCCTCTTGCCTCCAACGCAGAAAGCTCCCTGACTTCTAGCAGCCTTGAAACTCGGTCAAGTTAACGTTTTAGGCATCGGAGGTACGCTCAAAGGCAACAGTCTAGCCCCATTCAATGGATCGATGCACACCACTGTCATTGTGGCTGCGTCGCTACAAGGACCTTTCGATGTTTAACAGTTGGACGGACGCAGCAAAGGCAAGTAACTTGCCTTTCTACCTAGATGGCACGGCACGCGAGCTTTATGAGGGTTTTGCAGTAAAAACCAAAGCGGACTTTGGCGAAGCCGAAAAGGAACTGCTAAGTTTTTTCGAGTCACCCAAATTGCGCAATGTAGCGAGACAGACGCTAGCACGCTGCCGCAAGGGCCCCGGCGAATCAGTGATAGAATTTGCAAACAGGCTGCGCCCGCTCGTTCGTTCAACCATGAATGGACAACCAGCCTCGGCGTTTGAGAATCGCCTGCTCGACGAGTTCCTCGATCGCTTAGCCCCAGGAGACCTGGCCCGCGCAGTTAAACTGAGTGACCCCGCAACCTTCGACGAAGCACTCTGCAAAGCGCAGCAGGTAGAATCGCTTGACGCAAGCGAGGCACCCGAGGTTCACTTCACGCGAGCAGCTCACAACCGCGAAGGAAAGATCCAACTACAGCTCGAAGAGCTAACTAGTCAAATACGCGAGCTTGAAATGCAGCTAAATCACGGGAGTGTCCGCGACCAACAGAACAATCGGAGCCGATTCAACCAGCATGTTACCGACGATCGCTACTTGTACGATCGCTACGGCGAAGGAAGACAAGTGTGCAACCATTGTGGCCACGCAGGTCAAGCCGAAGACACCTACCGCCACCGCCTCGCACCGACGGACGCTACGACCTCTTCACACTACTCGCAACAGGTAAACAGTGTAAATGCATTCGCGCAGAGTGAGGTTTTCGAGCGCATGAGCAATCAGATTGATGCCCTCAAAAAGCAAAACCAACGCTTAGCCAAATTAGCGTATCCTGACTTTGACAACCCCGAGCTAGAGATCAATATGGTGGCTCAAGCCGCGCCCACAACCGTGGCCGGTGGCCTCATCAACGGCCACCATATGACATTTCTTATTGACACGGGATCTCATCTGACGCTAATTCCACTGGCCCGCTTACCAATGTTCGGGTTATCAACACGCGACCTCACCCCGCCGAGCTGCGAGCCCGTCGGAATCTCCGGGAACCACCTTAAGCTTGTAGGTTCCTTTAATGCAACAGTAACCGTCGCAAACGCATCCGTTCACACCACGATCCACGTGGCGGACACACATCACCTCGGTCATAACACGATCTACGATGCGCTCATCGGTACCGACGTGGTGGCGCGCATGCCCCCTATGACGCTAGATTTCACACATCACAAAATCACTTTCGGCAATAACAGCTGCGCTCGACTAGGAATTGCTGCACGCAACACCTACAACGACAAACTGGTAACAGAGTCCGATCATGCGCCACTCTCGACTCTGTCGTTATTAGTAATCTCCGGAGCTCTTCTTTGGCTCCCAACTTTATCGTGCTTATTCGCGTTCTATTGGTGATCCCCGGATCGCTCCCTGAGTACCGTTACAACTTCTTATATCATCCGCGTATTATCGGCCTTCTCCGGAAAGCTCCTTGAGTCAGTTACAAGTTTATCTATTCTTTGCGCATTATTGGCCTTCTCCGGAAAGCTTCCTGAGTACCGTTACAACTTTATCTACGATTCGTGCAGTATTGGCCAGCATTATAAGTCCTAAATCCTAATCAGGCACTCCGTAAGTCCTTTGTAAGGCCGTCCGCTATCACAGCTCAGGGTACCTGCTGTCGACGTCGAGACAATTTGCTCAGTTTGAGAGTCTGAGTCACCGGTCTTTGACCCCTCAACGCAAAATGCCGAAGGTTATGCTCAAGTTCATTCTGGTCAGCTTTATAAGTCCTACATCTGATTCAGGCAACACGACGAAAATAGCAAGCGCACTGGCGAAAGAAAACGGCCATCACCTGCAGCGGGCACGACGTCTAACAAGACGCGAGCACTACCGGATAAAAGCCCTTCCCGGTGAACGGGAAGCCCCAGCAGGATGCAACAGCCAGTACTCGACAGCGGCAGCTTCGCTCGCAATCATCGACGTCTTCGACGACACGGAGGTTACCAACCCAGCAGGAGGCATCAGCCAGTACTCGATAGCGGCAGCTTCGCTCGCAATCGTCGACGTCTTCGACGACACGGAGGTTACCAACCCAACAGAAGCGACAACCGAAATCCTACGACACTTGCGAGAACAACAGTCCCAAGTCCTCTGAACCAAGGCCGCAGGGAGCCCAGCGCCGAACAAGATTCAAAGAACACCGGTTACAAACACTCGGAACAACCAACAAGGATGAACCACCAGAAGACGAACAACGACGCCCTCCCCCATCTCCAACCACCACCCTTGAACATGTCTGTCACCCCATATCGCCCCACAGGAGCCCAAGATCCTGACGTGCGGACCACTGATAGAGGGGAGGCAACAGATCGGATCGGGTCGATCCTGCCCTTTGGGTGGGAGGTGTGACGGTTCGGTCCCGGGCGGACACGCGGTCGAGCGGGAGATCAGGCGAAGGTGCGAACCGACGCCTGCTCACCTAACCCGCGCGCATCCCTAAACCACGATCCGAAGTGCGAGGACCGGATCGCGGCTTAGTGTGAAGCGTCGCGCCCCGACACGCGCCCGCTAACCCGCATATAAGCCGACCGCCCGACCAGTTCCGGGCCGGCCCTCTTGATCCACTGCAGTGATCTCGAGCGCTACACGTATTCCGTATCCCGACTTAATCCCGTCTGTTGTCTGTGCTTGCTGTCAATAAACCCTTCGACGCGAACCCTCTGCGACCCCCGTTCTCCGAGCCCCGTCTCGAGACCTCACAGGATACCCTGTATCCCTCACTCTACCACGTCCGCTAGCCGCGAACTCTCGGGAATTTTAGGTCAAATTGCCGCTGAATTCGTCCAAAAAACGGCGTTTCGTAGCGTTCGCTTGGTAGACGGTCGATTCAATGACCTCCAGTATCACTGCTTCTGCAGGCGGGAGAACGGTCGCCCGCTCGCTATCGAGAATGTCAGCAGAAAGCACGATTGTTACACGATGGTGGCCGTTTCTGCCGAAAACGACGAATATTCCACCGATCCTGCAGCGTTGAAGGAGCTTTCGGAGGTCACAAGAGGCAAATACATCGGTGTCGTCTTGCTGACCTCAAATATAAGCGAGGAACTCGAGAATTCGATCGGCTCGATTCAATGTTGCTCCTACCTACAAGTACGCGCCCATGTTCCGAATCTCGTGAAGAAGCTGGTGCGGAAGAAGACCCTACATGTTGCCCTGTTTAAGCACAACAGCCATCGCGATGAAACTGTGAATGCACTGCTGACTCTGTTGAAACAAGAACAGTTCAACTCTGCGGACGTTTTGAATCTATCTGAATTGAGTCTGTACAAAATCATCACCGACTGGAGAGAGAACGCGTCGTCGATGGCAGGAAAAGTGATCTGGAGTGAGCAGCAGACGACTCCGGATCTCGGATTCACGCCGTGCACTGAGGAAGAGCGGCGCTCCTTCAAGCTCTACTACCCGATATTAAAGCATATGGTAATGCAACCTCCGCCTTCTTCCCGGCTCTCGTCGTTGTTCTCGTATTTGCGGGGCGCGCAGTCAAACGCTCTCATCTTGAAAAGCGAAAAAGGAGCGATTTATTGCTTTTTGAATACAAACAACGAACGCAAGACGCTGTTTGCTTTTCTCTGAATTTTGGCGCCAATGCGTTCGTTTTGATTCGATAAATAAATGGACTCTCCAGTGGGATTTGAAGCTGTGGCCTTGTTTTTACTGATCATAGTCACTACCCCGTGTCACCCGACGGCGACTTGCCTCGCCTTGCCTCCTGCCGCCGGAGGCAATTCCGACCGGTCATCTGACGAGTGCTGACGAGTCTGAACCATCGAGCAATGGCGGCCAATTCCTAGTCCAATTAAAATGTCCACTGCGAACGTTAAACAAATGTTTTATTAACCTTTAAATGCAACAGATACAGAATGTTATTCACAGATTGCGCTACTCCGATTTCACAGAGACGCACGTCCACACAGAAGCATCAGAATTAGAAACTTGGAGGCGATGAAACGGATTCTCAAAAACGAATTTTCCGTCAACTCTTCCGCACAATCCTCTCTCCTCCATCTCCATCAAACGGCCATTTGTGGAGTCATCAAAGTGAGCATAAATATCTACCTTCTTCTTTCTGTGGCTTCGGAGGAAGCTCTGGACGATTCCTTCCATCACATCGGAAGAGAACGTAATGTTAATTGTTCGGAACCTTGTTATCTGACCTGATCTCAGCTGTTCAGCAAGGAATTGAGCGTCTCCGATGACGCCACGGACAAAGATGTCCGTGGGGCTTCGTCTTGAAGTCTGCTTTTGCAGCACTCGGTTGAAGGCGGAATGATAAGCCCAGAAGACAATATGCGAAAACCAGCGTTGTTCGAGCCAACGGAGGAGCATCGCGCCTTCCGGAGAGCTAAACTCGCTCGCATTTTGACCGGGAATGGAAACTTCAGGCTCATTTGCTAGAAAAGAGACGAATTTGAGGAGTTTTTCCATTCCCACAACGCTCACAGGATTCATTCTGTCAGCGGCACGTATACCCTTGATATCAATGGAATGAACCTGGAAGTTATTGAAATCGGGATGCTCCAGCAACTCGCTCATCGTCATCTCGGCTCCGGACTCTAGTTGGAAGTTGTATCTCCATTCGCCACGGGCGTCAGGGAAAACGCTGAAAGTAGCATTTAGCGCCTTGGGAAACGTCCAGTTGCGAGTTGAGAAGACAGGCATGACGCAGCTGCATCTAAATTCACAGCATTTCCACGCAGCCGCCACGCGTTCGCAGAAGTCGAGGGGAACGAGATCCATTTCCGAGCTGATCGTTTGGATCCGCAATTGATTTCTCTGTCTTTATAGTGTTTTAACGTGCGAACTAGAAGCGATGCTATAGGAATCGCGTCAAACTGTGAGGTTCGTGCACGAAACCTGGCAAGGTGTACTGACGCGATATTTTGATCCTTTTAACCCCCGTTCTGATGTCCCGCCCTGGGCGACTACGTGCATTAGAAGTGCAAGCGCCCTCTGGGTTGCTTGCATTACACATCCTATTGTCAGTCCATCGCTCAGCAGCCGCCGCAGGCGGTTGCTCGAGCCTCCCTGTCCTGGATAAAGATCTTGTAGCAAACCATCGCGTCCAAGCCCTTTTGAGGTCTCTTCGGGTCTTCTTGTACTACAGCGCGCCAATTTAGCCGACATGACTTTAGCGCGGACGACTTTAGCTCAAAAGACTTTATTACTTTACCAATGTTTACCAATAATCTGGCAATGTTTCGTTGTGAGAGCCTGGCTTCAATCCAATCTGCTCTTTTCTCTGGACTTTCTGTTGCGACTTGGCAATCCCCGTTGAAAAACGTTTTACACGTTTTCCTTCAAATTGCACTATATCAACAACAAAAACATTTACATTTTTCAAATCGGACTACTTTTACCAATATTTTTGGTCTCATCACGAATTTCAAAACATTCGCGCGCCGGACTTGTTTTAGTAGCGAATCGCAGATGCAGTCGCATCGCTTCCTCCAGCCCATATGTACAACCCGGCGATCGACGCTGAATCAATCGACAACGATGAATGACGTCCCAGCACTCTTCTACGAACAGCTCTGCCATAAGCTTTGCCGTCCTACCACGTCCGCTAGCCGCGAACTCTCGGGAATTTTAGGTCAAATTGCCCGCTGAATTCGTCCAAAAAACGGCGTTTCGTAGCGTTCGCTTGGTAGACGGTCGATTCAATGACCTCCAGTATCACTGCTTCTGCAGGCGGGAGAACGGTCGCCCGCTCGCTATCGAGAATGTCAGCAGAAAGCACGATTGTTACACGATGGTGGCCGTTTCTGCCGAAAACGACGAATATTCCACCGATCCTGCAGCGTTGAAGGAGCTTTCGGAGGTCACAAGAGGCAAATACATCGGTGTCGTCTTGCTGACCTCAAATATAAGCGAGGAACTCGAGAATTCGATCGGCTCGATTCAATGTTGCTCCTACCTACAAGTACGCGCCCATGTTCCGAATCTCGTGAAGAAGCTGGTGCGGAAGAAGACCCTACATGTTGCCCTGTTTAAGCACAACAGCCATCGCGATGAAACTGTGAATGCACTGCTGACTCTGTTGAAACAAGAACAGTTCAACTCTGCGGACGTTTTGAATCTATCTGAATTGAGTCTGTACAAAATCATCACCGACTGGAGAGAGAAACGCGTCGTCGATGGCAGGAAAAGTGATCTGGAGTGAGCAGCAGACGACTCCGGATCTCGGATTCACGCCGTGCACTGAGGAAGAGCGGCGCTCCTTCAAGCTCTACTACCCGATATTAAAGCATATGGTAATGCAACCTCCGCCTTCTTCCCGGCTCTCGTCGTTGTTCTCGTATTTGCGGGGCGCGCAGTCAAACGCTCTCATCTTGAAAAGCGAAAAAGGAGCGATTTATTGCTTTTTGAATACAAACAACGAACGCAAGACGCTGTTTGCTTTTCTCTGAATTTTGGCGCCAATGCGTTCGTTTTGATTCGATAAATAAATGGACTCTCCAGTGGGATTTGAAGCTGTGGCCTTGTTTTTACTGATCATAGTCACTACCCCGTGTCACCCGACGGCGACTTGCCTCGCCTTGCCTCCTGCCGCCGGAGGCAATTCCGACCGGTCATCTGACGAGTGCTGACGAGTCTGAACCATCGAGCAATGGCGGCCAATTCCTAGTCCAATTAAAATGTCCACTGCGAACGTTAAACAAATGTTTTATTAACCTTTAAATGCAACAGATACAGAATGTTATTCACAGATTGCGCTACTCCGATTTCACAGAGACGCACGTCCACACAGAAGCATCAGAATTAGAAACTTGGAGGCGATGAAACGGATTCTCAAAAACGAATTTTCCGTCAACTCTTCCGCACAATCCTCTCTCCTCCATCTCCATCAAACGGCCATTTGTGGAGTCATCAAAGTGAGCATAAATATCTACCTTCTTCTTTCTGTGGCTTCGGAGGAAGCTCTGGACGATTCCCTCCATCACATCGGAAGAGAACACACCGTAATGTGCTTGAAATCGCGTCATCTGACCTGATATCAGCTGTTCAGCAAGGAATTGAGTGTCTCCAATGACTCTATGGATAAAGATGTTCGTGGGGATTCTGTTCGAAGTCTGACTTTGAAGCAGTCGGTTGAAGGCGGAGTGATAAGGCCAGAAGTTAATAATCGTAAACCAGCGTTGTTCGAGCCAACTGAGGAGCAGAGTGCCTTCCGGGGAGCAAAAGTCGCTCTCATTTTGACTGTTAATGGAAACTCCAGGTTCATTTGCCAAAAAGGAGACGAAATTCAAGAGTTTTTCCATCCCAACGTCGCTCACAGGCTTCATTCTGTTAGCGGCATGAATGCCCTTGTTGATTTGAATGGAATCAATCCGGAGGTTCTTGAAATCGGGATGCTCCAGCAACTCGCTCATCGTCATGTCGATATCGGACTCTAGACGGAAGTTGTATTTCCATTCGCCATGCTCGTAAGGAACAACGACGAAAGTAGCGTTTGTCGTCTTGGGAAACGTCCAGTTGCGAGTTGCGAAAACAGGCTTGACGCAGCTGCATCTAAATTCACAGCATTTCCACGCAGCCGCCACGCGTTCGCAGAAGTCGAGGGGAACGAGATCCATTTCCGAGCTGATCGTTTGGATCCGCAATTGATTTCTCTGTCTTTATAGTGTTTTAACGTGCGAACTAGAAGCGATGCTATAGGAATCGCGTCCAACTGTTTGGAAATTTTCTCTTGATAAAAAGCAACGCATGCTTGAATTGAACCACCGAAGCCTTTAGCCCGAACTCCGCCTTCACAGTGACGCATTTCCATACGGAATTATATAAAGAAGGAAAAGGTCGCGAAACTTCGAGGCGATGAAACGGATTCTCGAAGATGAATTTTCCGTCAACTCTTCTGCACAATCCTCCCTCTTCCACCTCCATCAGACGACCCTCTGTGGAGTCATCGAAATAAGCGTCAATGCCAATTTTCTTCTCACTGGGACTTCGGAGGAAGCTCTGGACGATTCCCTCCATCACAGCGGAAGAGAACACAGAGGAATTTGTTTCAAATCGCGTCATCTGACCTGATCTCAGTTGGTCAGCAAAGAATTCAGTGTCATAGACGCCATAGACAATGATGTTTGTGGGGATTCTCCTTGAAAACTGGGTTTGCAGCAGTCGGTTGAAAGCGGAGCAATAAGGCCAGAAGTTAATTTTCGAAAACCAGCGTTGTTCGAGCCAGCTGAGGAGCAGAGCACCTTCCGGCGAGCTAAAGTCCCTCATTTGTACATTTCTAATGGAGATTTCAGGCTCATTTGCGAGTAACGAGACGAAACTGAGGAGTTTTTTCATCCCAACGTCGCTCACAGGCTTCTTTGTGTCGGCGGAATAGATTCTATAAATTTCAATGTAATCAACCTGGATGTTCTTGAGATCAGGATGCTCCAGCAACTCGCTCATCGTCATATCGGATTCTAGGTGGAAGTTGTATCTCCATCCGCCACGCGGGTCGGGAAGAACGCTGAAAGTAGCGTTTGTCGCCTTGGGAAACGTCCAATTGCGAGTTGAGAAAACCGGCTTGACGCAGTCGCATTCCATTCTGCCATCTTCGCAGCATTTCCACGCCGCCGCCACGCGTTCGCTGAAGTCGAGGGGAACGAGATCCATTTTCGAGCTGATCGTTTGGATACGCAATGGCTTGATTTGTCTTTATAGTCTTCTAATGCGTGAACTAGAAGCGATGCGTTAGGAATCGCGTCAAACTGTGGGCTTCGTGGTCTCACGTGGAAATTGCAGTTTTGGACAAAAAGCAACGCATGTTTGAATTGAATTGCTCACTTTTGATCTTGTTATTGTTCTTCTGAGTCATACACAGAATTAAGAACAAAACCGTCGTTGTTGCCATCATGTGTGGTCTTTGTGTCGTTGCGAAGACGAACAAGTTGGCGCCGCGGACCTGGCGCCGGTCATCTTGGCGCCAAGGATCTGTAACCTGGCAAACTTGGTATCTGGTCGTAACAAGCTTCGCATCGTTCTTGGCTAACCACGTCGTATCGGCCCAAGGCGTCAGCTGACTGCCTTAGTGGATTAGCTTTGTTTTTGGCGCCCAGTTGACACGTCCCGGGCTTCTGTGTCCGGCGGAGATCCGCAATGAGACCAGGAAAGCGTTTAATTGCACTCGGACCCTGCGATTTCGAGTGGAACGGCAAGAACGGAAAAACGGTTTTCATGATTGGACGCAGAGGTCAGTGAAGCTGAATATCTTTTAATTCAGCTTGTATTACTTAAGTATTAAGAGCTTCTCGTTTCACACTATTTTGTACTCTTTCGCTCGATGAATTTTCGCCTATCCGAACATCCGAATTATGTTCTTCACCGACGGGAACTCGAGGCATTTGGACTCGGCCTTCGTCCGCCGCCCGCGCCGCAGACAAAGGCCATACTGGCCAGAAATGGAAACGAGTGACTCGGACTTGGAGGACGCGACAGCAGCCGGACCAAACGGAAGAAGACCGACACCGAAGAAGTACTTGATTCGATGGACTCTCCAAGTGGGGGAGATGTTGAGTAGCGACCGCAAATGGTCATACCACGTGTCGGCTCCCAGCACGACTACCCTGCGGCGATGCTCAACTGAGTATCATTAGGCCGACGTCGAGTGGCGGGCAGCTGATCGACCAGTGTTTCGCAATAGGTTGCTTGTTATTGATTTGTTGTTACGTGTTATAACTCTGTAAGTAAGCGGTTTAATTACCCAAGTTTGAGGCTTCCCACCTGTGGACTGCCATCCCGTGTTTACTGCCACATAACAGTACTCGTTAAATATTCCAGATAGCATAATGTTTGCCGAGCCCAGGGAAGGCTCATATGAAGTGATCGCAAGTGTTAGATCCTGGGCCAAGCGGCACAGGTTCGTGAACAAGTTTGAGCCGTGGAGAAAGTGGAGTGTAAGTGACCTAATGGACGGGATGCAGAGAGCCCAGCAATTGGGTGTGGACCGCAATTGGTTTATTTTGGCCGTTGAAAACTACAACAACGAAATCATGCAAAACCGGAGATATTTGGAAAATCGACGGAAAAGACAAGAGAATCGACTGCAAGAAATGAGAATCTCTGAATCCAGGGATGTAGACGTTGTCGCTGCGCAAGTAAGTGCTTTTTCCATATTCTCTTTTGGTTTACTTCGGTGATTTAAGGCCCCCGCTGTTGACGATGAGCCTCCTGCTGAAGAAATCTCTGAATCCAGAGCTGAATTGAAGAAGGAATATATCAAGAAGGGGCGGGCAATGTTTTGTCGTCCGGTGAAGTTGAAGCCGTACTTCCAAGGGACGCTGGGCAACGACGGAATGCCGATAGACGAGCCAGCTGCCGGTATTTCCGTAGAAAATCATCCGAAACCGAAAGCTTCCGTCTCCGATGGCACTACACCTGATATACAGGCCGATCAATTCATGTTTTGGGATTCAGCGATTTCCGGCGCTCACCATGAATCTCTGAATTCAGAGAACAAAGGTAGATTTGTTGTGGTAATTGTAAGTTTCAAAACTTGTTTAGCGCAAGCAGTATTCCAGCGCGGTTTCCTTGTCGACGTCAGGAGTTTTTTAAACTCAACGTCTCCCGTAAATTTCAATTTAAACAAAAAGCCCCTGTGTTCAGAGATCATTTTCTGTGCAGAGTTCCAGCGCAAAACAAAATGACATCACATTGCCGACAGTATACGTCTTCGTCGCATTGGAAGATGGTAGAACAGTTGTCGCAAAGAGGGCATCGCAGATCCATGTAGAAACGAGTACTTGGTTCAAGAAGGCCCCTGTCGATTGTATCTAAGTGTGAAAAAATTAGTCATACGCTTTCAGGCTTAATTTACCTCTCAGTGAACCTGGGTGACACAAAACAGTGTAGCACCCCGTGCAGAGCATGGGGGCGATACCGATGGTTGGCACAATTGATTTCCTGTCGCAGTTTCGACATGAATAATTGTTGTGTGTATTGTAACTGAAATTGTGATATCTGCCCTGAATTCAGGGCTGTTTATCATTATAAATGTGTTGTCATTTCCTGGTGTTTATAAATCAAAGCTTAAGCGCGTTATGACCAGACACATAATTAGTCAGGGATCGATTTCCTGGGCCTGAAGGCTAGGTTACGTAGGATTGTTTGGTTACGGTGACTGGAGTCGACCAGCAACTGAGGACTAGCGGCTTATTCCTTGCACAATCGTCATCTCGTTGTTTACATCTTCGACAAAGTGGCCGAGCAGATCTTCTGCCCACTGGAAGAATTGTGACTTCATTCCGAGATCAAGCTCCCAAGTATCGACTCATTGGGAAGAGCGGACAGATCAACAGGGAACAGTCAGTCCGTGGCGAAGACAGACAAACGAATAAGTACTTGATGTTAGATCCACTTCTTTTCTGACTTGATTCGATTGAGGCATTCATCGTTTTGTATATAAGTTCTGTTCAAACATCTAAAGAAGAGTTCCAAAGTTCCAAAAGCAGTGTCGAGATCAAAGGTCCCGACACGATTTGCCTGTTGCTTTCGTTGACTTTGTTGCCCAAACGGCGCCGCCGATTGGGCGACGACGATTGGGCGCCTGGACGATTGGGCGCCTGGACGATTGGGCGCCTGATTGTAGATTTTTTGGCTTCGTACTAAGTGCAGGCTTAGGCCTAGGAGCTACCGCAGGATTTGAATAGTGAATTTTGCGCGAGCGCAGCGAGCCCAAAATAAATAAAAAGCGCGCTAAACTCAGCTTAGACTGACTGCCTCAGGCTTTTAGTCAAGGTTTTTGATTTGCGAGATATCGTACGGCGCAGAGAGCTAAGTATCGGGTTGCATACCTCAACCTACAATGCAGACAAGTACATTTGGTCAGGCGTCCTGGCGCCCAAACGTCCCGGCGCCCAATCGTCCAGGCGCCCAATAATCCGGCGCCCAATCGTCCTGTCGCCCAAACGGCGGCGCTCAAACGGCGGCGCCCAATCGTCACGGACCGGTGTGGAGCACGCACTGTAAAGGTCATCGAGCGTTCATCATAGCAGCGGTCGCCGCTCCTCTCTGTAACGCAACATGGCAACAATCGCTGGATAATTCGCTCTGAATTGAGCTCTTGAGATGTGAGACGTTCCTTGGCCCGTATCAAAATGGGTTTGTAGAAAATAGGCAAAGTTAATACCCACTCCTCAACACATGACAATTATTCGTTAAAAGTTAAACTGTGCGTTTTTAATTTTGCCATTAATTTTGATTTTGCCGCTGCGCTTAAAGAACTTTGTTCTTGGGTTAATCTCGGTGCCGTTTGATCTCCGCCAGCGCGTCTTCTAGATTCACAATGCAGCCCGTATCAAAATGGGGTTGTCGCTTTGTTATGCTTTAGGTGTGCGACACAACAACAAGGTTTAACGCATAGTTACGATAACGAAAATTTCGGTTATAGTCAAGTTCAGCCGTCACATTGCAAATCGAATGATCTCCAGTCCGATTTCTGACGCGCATCAGTTTTCCGGTCTCTTTCTGTTTGCTCGCATTGCTTTAGGCGGGAAGCAATGCTTCTGTTTCCTATTTAAGGGTGACTTTCACGTCAGCTTCATCACTCCGCAATGACCTCCCTTCTTGACCAACTCGCGTTCCTGCGGACTTGCGGCAGCGACTGCCTCGCTGCCGTCTCCTCTCGATTGGTTCCGCCCGCCGTGACGGCAGCAATCCGACGCTTCGTTACGATGATCGGTGCGGAGGCGAAACTCAAAGAAAGCTTGCTGAGCTTCGTCCTCGGCGCAGGCATCGGAGTTGCCGCTCCATATGCGATTTGGATGTTTTTCCAGAACCTCCATGTTGCTAGCTTCTTTGTTGAAGACTGTTTTAAAGTTAAATGCACCCTGCTCAACCGATTTTACTTTTGGTTTGACGAAAGATTCAAACCCAAGTACAGGCTGACAGTTAGCACTGGCCCAAGCATGGAACCGACTCTGCCATCATTCAGCGTCGACTTTCTTAAAAGAATCACAAAAGAAGATCTTCAAGTTGGGCAGATTGTCGCTTTTCGTAGTCCGACAGGTAAACGTGTGCTAAAGCGTTTGATCGCACTCGGACCTTCCGATGTCGAACGGAACGGCGAAACGCATCACGTTTCCGAAGGATTCATGTGGGCCGAAGGCGACAACAAAAATTCGTGCGATTCACGATGCTACGGGCCTGTGCGCGTGGATTCCGTTAAGGCAAAACTTGTTTGCAGCCTCTATCCGCTCATATTCGATCTGCGGAAGAAGGAAGCGAAGAATTGATGTGTTTGATTTCGATTTGGTTAATAAAGATTTGGATCTTTTCATCTTCTCGTTGCATCTGCCATCTGACTTGCGGCAGCGACTGCCTCGCTACCGTCTCCCCTCCCTTGACTTAGTCCTCAGCGTGGGCATCGGAGTTGCCGCTCCAGATGCGCTTTGAATGTTTTCCCAGATTTTGGCTCTGGCTGCAGGCGCAAGGCGCGAGAACTGACTCTGCCATCAGCCAACAAAGAATAACAAAAGAAGATCTTCAACTCGACCAGTTTATCTCATTTTGGACTCCGAAAGGTGAGTTTGTGCAAAATCGTGTTCCCGAAGGATTCATTGTTACGTATGGCACTTGGGTCCCGGAACAATTGCCCTGCCGCGATGGCAGGCTGCTTGTGAGTATCATTAGGACACGGCGATTGGTTGGCCGCTAATCGGCACGTGTTTCGTAATTCACTCTTTGTTATGTGTTGTTTGTTACGTGTAATTATGCTTGTTTGCGATAAAGGTTTAATTATTTGAGGTTGACACTAAACCGTTACGCTCTCGACCTAGAGACGTAACATTCATGTGGGTCGCGGGCGATAATACGAATAATTTGTACGATTCGCGTGACTACGGTGCGCGTGGATTCGCGTCCCGTGCTCTCTTCCCGAGCAGGTGTGTGCACATTAAACTAAATGATTTATTAACCTCAAGATGCAATTTCAATGTAGCTTTACAGTGACGCAATCCCTTATTTGACGATCTTTCAGAAATGCGAAAGTTTCTGACGTAGCATCGCCATAATCCGAAGAACCCAGGTCGTCACCTTCCGCCCGTTCAGCGCGCTTGACTCTTTGAGAACCACGGAAGCCCCTAGCCCGCACTCCGGCTTCACAGTAACGCACGTCCACTCGGAAGGATTATAAGTAAAAACATTAAAAGAAGGAAAAGATTGCGTGACTTCGAGCCGAAGAAACGGATTCTCAAAGATGAATTTTCCCTCAACTCTTCTGCACAATCCTCTCTCCTCCATCTCGATCAAAAGAGTCTTTGTGGAGTAAGTATCGAAATAAGCGTCAATGGCGATTTTCTTCTCACTGGGGCTTCGGAGGAAGCTCTGGACGATTCCCTCCATCACATCGGAAGAGAACACACCGTAATGTGCTTGAAATCGCGTCATCTGACCTGATATCAGCTGTTCAGCAAGGAATTGAGTGTCTCCAATGACTCTATGGATAAAGATGTTCGTGGGGATTCTGTTCGAAGTCTGACTTTGAAGCAGTCGGTTGAAGGCGGAGTGATAAGGCCAGAAGTTAATAATCGTAAACCAGCGTTGTTCGAGCCAACTGAGGAGCAGAGTGCCTTCCGGGGAGCAAAAGTCGCTCTCATTTTGACTGTTAATGGAAACTCCAGGTTCATTTGCCAAAAAGGAGACGAAATTCAAGAGTTTTTCCATCCCAACGTCGCTCACAGGCTTCATTCTGTTAGCGGCATGAATGCCCTTGTTGATTTGAATGGAATCAATCCGGAGGTTCTTGAAATTGGGATGCTCCAGCAACTCGCTCATCGTCATGTCGATATCGGACTCTAGACGGAAGTTGTATTTCCATTCGCCATGCTCGTAAGGAACAACGACGAAAGTAGCGTTTGTCGTCTTGGGAAACGTCCAGTTGCGAGTTGCGAAAACAGGCTTGACGCAGCGGCATCTAACGGATTCGCAGCATTTCCACGCTGCCGCCACGCGTTCGCAGAAGTCGAGGGGAACGAGATCCATTTCCGAGCCAATGGTTTGGATCCGCAATTGCCTTCCCTGTATTTATAGTCTTCTAACGTGTGAACTAGAAGCGATGCTATAGGAATCGCGTCCAACTGTTTGGAAATTTTCTCTTGATAAAAAGCAACGCATGCTTGAATTGAATGGCTGACTTTTGATGAAGCAAACGCAAAATCAGACTCTACTGGCGCATCGTGGAGGAGTTGTCAACGATGGCTAACTTTGTGTCTTCACGCTTCAGCATCGTTCTTTGATTTGTCACAAAACAATTTATGTTCCAAATTCACTGGGCGCCACGTTGTTCGACGGCAAGTTGGCACGTTTCGGCCAAAAAAAACTACACTAAAATACAAAGACATTCAGCTTCCGCTGTATCGTAATGGTACAGGGGAGAAGGAGACGACCGACCGTGGAGATCACATTTATTCCAAATTCCTCGATTACACGGAAAATCGTCGCTAGAATTCGACGGAATCGATGGTAGGTTTATCGGATGAACAAGGCCAAACTGGATTATCATGGATGGAAATCTATGCCTGTTCCCTGCACTCGCCAGTCGCCACTGGACGTTTCCGGAAACGACAAATGTTGAATTCAGGATCGAGTTCTTGAGGGAGAATAGAAATGCGGCTTCCGCATAGAATACGGCGAGCTAATAGCAATGAGCATGAGCGAGCTGTCAACGCATCCTGACTTGCAACATCTGTGTATTGATGACATGAATTCATCGCTGAACAGCCAAGTAGCGGCCGATTGACTTTCAGATTTCAGTCATCTAAAGACGTCTATTCTTGCGAGGTTATGGTGGAATTGTTGAGAGCGTTCTGTGAGCAAGAAACATGTCTGCCTTGCACTTCATTTTCTCAAATTTTCGACGACTAAAACTCACTTTTTCTGGAGGTCATGTTACTTTACGTAGTATGTAGAATTGTGCTGTTAAGATCGCAGATGGCGTTCTAAGACTGTTGCGCAACTAAGTAATAAAGAGAGCTTTACATAAATAATGCAGAAAACACCACAAAGACAATTGTAACAAGGCAAATCGAGTTATTCCCTGCGCTTCCGGCTGAAACTCAACGAAAGAGATTAGTGTTCGCGTTGATTGACCACTTACGTTGCGGAGAAGCCGTTGAGGTTGAAGACGCAGCGGTTGTTGAGGAGGGAGTGGATGACAACGTGGAGCCAGTTGTTGTGGTCGTCGAGGGAGCGGAAGACGTAGAAGATGAGCGAGCGGCTATTTTGGTTGAAGCAGAGGAACCGACGGTTGTCGTCAAAGGTGGCGATGGAGAGGACGACTGAGTCGAGGTCGTAGGAGGCGAGCTTGTCGTCGTGGAGGGATCAATCGAGCCAGGCGAAGAAGCGCTTGTCGTAGTAACTGTCTTCGGCGTGGTCGTCGAGAAAAGAGTCGATCCAGCAGCAGACGTTGAAGATGACCGAGCGGCTGTTGATAGAGAAGGAGTTGAGGACGTGGATGGTGATGTTGTCGTTGTAGAGATGGAAATCGAGCGAGTGGTTGACGACGAGGAGCCCGTAGAAGTCACATTAGGCGTAGCTGTGGTCGTTGGAGTAGAAGAAGATGCTGACGTTGAGGGAGACAAAGTTGTCGATGTAGAGGGAACAGTCGAGCCAGGTGAAGAAGCGCTTGCCGTAGTAACTGTCTTTGTTGTGGTCGTAGATTCACCAGCAGATGTAGACGTTGATCGAGCGGCTGTTGTGGTTGTAGTCAAAGAATCGAGGGTTGTCGTGGGCGGCTGGGATGGAGAAGAAGAGGACGGTTGAGTTGATGACGTTGGAGAGATAGAACTCGAGCGAGTGGTTGGCGACGGGGAGCCCGTAGAGGTCAGATCAGGCGTCGTAGAAGAAGCCAAAGTCGATCTTGGTGTTATCAATGTTGAACTCGTCGTCGAAGGCTCCATTGAAGAGCTCGTCGGGGCAGCGGAACTCGCGGCTACAGTAGTTAAATTTGTCGTTGTACTTTCTGTCCCAACAGTCGAAGACCCGATGGCCTTTGTAGTCGGCCTCATCGTAGTTGTGGCCTTGGTGGGTGGGCCGACTTGTCCCAGCGAGTAAGACAGCCTCACATTCTCGCTCTCGCACGCTTTCGTCTTCGCTCGGCGGATATTGATCACGAAGGCTAGTTCGAAAAACTGGCCTTTCGCGTACGGATCATCGAACCTGTGAATTCCGGTCAGATTCTGGATTGTCTTACTGTAATCGTATTGTTAGAAGTGGTAGTTGCGGAAAGACCCCAACAACTCACTAAGCTGTGTCGTTCCCATAAGTGAACGCAATCTCCACACTGCAACAGGCCGTATTGTAGGCCGAGATGTTCAACTCGACGAACGAGTGCTGGTACATCATCACTCCAACCTCCAGCGACACCTCGTTCGGTCCTAGCGGGTCGCTATCAACGTAGCCGAGGTAGGTCGGCTTCCAAGACGTTCCTACAATTCCACGGAGAGCCAAATCTCTCTCCAAATGGCACAAGTTCGGTTTGGGAGGACCTTGCGATAGATGACCTTCTCGATCCAGCGCGGTTGATTGGAGCGCAGGTGGACGGCGCTTCGCAGAAAGGTCTCCTCAGTGTAGCCAAACAAGTGGAAATTTGCTTTTCTGAAAATCGCTGAAACGAAGACTGAAATTCGTAAAATTCATACGTTAGCGTGAACAGCTCCAAATTGCTCAAATTCTTCACTTCGTGGGGTACGGTAGACACCTCCAGAAGGAGGTCGTCTGGGAAATTGGCGTACAGACGCGTGTCATCGGGAATTACGTATTCGTAATCAAAGTTTTGCAGGGATACTGTAGGGCAGTTTGAGTTCTCGTCAAAGACTTCGTTTTGTCGTACTCCGGTGGGCGTGAGGAGCACGATGGGACAGGCGGCGTGCACGGCAATGTCCTCGTTCCGCGACTCGTAGTCGCTGAACGCAAAGATGTTTCCGCCCGTTTTGTGGGTCCCTCGACCAGCGCACACGTCTGAAATCAGCAAATCAACGTGTGTGGTCGTGGAGATTGAGCTCACTTTTGACCTTCGCCTTCTCCATAAAGTAGAAAATCGCGCTTCTCCATTCGACCGAATCTTCGTTGAGACCCGCGAACAGGCTACCGTAGTCGATGCGGATCTTCAGGGTCGAGTTATCGAAACAATGCACCCCGAACCGCGTTTCAACGTCACCGAGCGTATTGTTGACGTCGTGGAGGAAGCTGTTCGCGTTCACCGCTTCTCCACCCGGATTCTCAGGCGTGAAAGTGACCTTTGAGATGTTCGTCTGCTGCGCGGCGTTGACGAACACACACGTGGGCACTGGGAATTGGATTTCGGGGACGAAATCACTCGCAAAGAGCATGAAGGGAAGCTTCGGAGTGATCGGATTCGTCGATTGCACGAGGAGACATGGCAGAAACAGGAAAAGAAGCTTCAGCGGCGACATGAACGCGAAATGAGGTGCCAGTAGCGCCTAGCTGATAGCGCATGACTTTACGCGGTCATAAAAGTGAATTGCACGTTGGTGATAACGGGAGTAATGGGCCTGCAACGGTCTTCTCAAATTTGTCCTTTCATTTTTGTGCGTTTTCGCTTGTTTTGAGGCCTTAGTTTGATGTATCTCAAGCAAGAAAGCAGCGATTTGAGTCAAAAAATGATCGAACTTGGCTTGTTGACGGCAAAATTCGTGTGTTTGGTCAACAGATCACGGTTTTCATCGCTTTCTGATTTCGCTCAGTGAATTCCTGGTCGTTTCGAACAATTGAGGTCGCGATAAACTATCACGGCAGCACTCTTCGATGACTGATGATTGCTAAGCGCGCTATAGACTCAACCGATCGACGATTCCAATGTGATTGTGAAATGCGGTTTGAGCGCCCAGAATACAACAACAGACGGATTTCCACGCGGGACCAGTTTGACGCGATTCCTATTGCATCGCTTCTAGTTGGCACGTTAGAAGACTATAAAAACAAAATCAAGCGATTGCGGATCCAAACGATCAGCTCGGAAATGGATCTCGTTCCCCTCGACTTCTGCGAACGCGTGGCGGCAGCGTGGAAATGCTGCGATAATGACAGATTTAGATGCCGCTGCCTCACGCCTGTTTTCGCAACTCGCAACTGGACGTTTCTCAAGGCGCTAAATGCTACTTTCAGCGTTTTCCCTAATTCGAGTGGCGAATGGAGATACAACTTCCGCCTAGAGTCCGGAATCGACATGACGATGAGCGAGTTGCTGGAGCATCCTGATTTCAAGAACCTTCGAATTGATGCCATTCACATCGACGGATTTTTACCCATTGCCAGATTTAAGCCAGTTAACGACGTCGGGATGGAAAAACTCCTCAAATTCGTCTCCTTTCTGGCAAATGAGCCTGGAGTTTTCATTGACCGTCAAAATGTGAGCGAGTTTAGCTCTCCGGAAGGCGCTCTGCTCCTCCGTTGGCTCGAACAACGCTGGTTTTCGAAAATTGACTTCTTCTCCTATCACAACGCCTACAACCCACTGCTGCAAAAGCAATTTTCAAGAAGAATCCCAACAAAAATCTTTCTCGGTGGCGTTATTGAAAACAATCAATTCCTTGCTGACCAGGCCAGATCAGGCCAGATGACGCGAGTTCAAGCAGATCGCAGTGCGTTCTCTTCCGATGTGATGGAGGGAATCGTCCAGAGCTTCCTCCGAAGTCCCTGTGCGAAGAAACTAGAGGTACTTGCTAGCTTTGATGACTCCACAGAGGCCGTTTGATGGAGATGGAGAAGGGAGGATTGTGCAGAAGAGTTTACGGAAAATTCATCTTTGAGAATCCGTTTCATCGCCTCCAAGTTTCGCAACCTTATGCTTCTATTGCTCTTTATGCTTCTTCGTGGACGTGCGTCACTCTGAAGTGGGAGTAGCGCAAGCTACACTGTGAATAGCACTCCGTATCTGTTGTGCTATCAGGTTAATAAATCGTTACATTTGTTAAATCTCATGAGATGACTCCCGGAGATCAGGAGGGTTGACTCCACGTGGCTACAAAAAACAAAGCTTCAAGATTGTGAACTCATGCTCATGACGCTCAGTAGTCTTTCTTTCTTTTTCGTGCCTAACAATTCCAGCGTGGGCAACGCCGAGCAGACAAACGCACCTGAATCCAGCTGGCAAAAGATGTGGCGATTGCAATTAAGAACTAATTGCAACGTAGCGCTTCTCGCGACATTGAATTTGAGAGGAATTTCAGCTTTTCTAAAGCTAAACTCATCTTCTAAAAGTCGCCCGTTTGTCCGAATGGTGATAACTCGATTAAACGTCTATGAAAAGACTCATTTTGGTGCTCGATCGGTTGTAGCACCATCACTCAGTGTCTCTGGTTGTCTGTGATTGTCTAGACACCTCAATTACAGTAATTCGCAGGTTCTTTTTATCAAACAACATCAGGCAAATGACTCAGAATTGTGAATTGAGCGCGCGGGACCGATGAACGTTGTCTCCGCATCCAACTCCTCGTCCGCCAAATCGCGTTGCTTCCACACAGGACCGCCGTTGTTGCTGTCGTGGGTGGTCTTCGTGCCGTTGCAGTTGTTGTGGTGGACGATTGCGGTGGAGAGCGAGATGGAGGTGTTGGACTTGGTGGAGGTCGTCGTTTCCTGAAAATCATGGTTACAATCAGGGCGATTTGCAGCTCCTTAAACTCACCGACATTGTCTTTCCCAAATCGGTCATTTTGCTCGAAAAATTCTCTCCATGCTCTAAACATGGCTTTTAAAAAAGTCGTTGCGAGACCCAAACTCACCGCTGCTCTCCTCGATCGGCGGCGGAAACGCCATCGGCAGACTGCTGAACATACCGTAGTGGAGGGCGGCGGAGTGTTTGATGCTCAGCTGCTTCAGGTAGGACTCGTAGCCCGGCGGCGGCCGACGGATACGGTACTTGCAGGGCGCGCCAGACGCACATGAGGACGATGATGAGGAAGATGAAGAAGACGACGAGGAGGAGCGGCGTGTAGCTCGACATGATAAAGTTTTGGAGCGCGTCAGCGGCTGAAATGCGCTGTTTGCGGGGTACTGTACGGGTTACTGTACCTGCTGAACACTGTTTCTCGTCGCTACCGTACAGACAATTCGGTCGTCCGTTGCACTTCAAACTCAGCGGAATGCAACTGTCGTCTCCGCACTCGAGCATCCCCTCCATCGTGCAATTTTTGCCTGAAACCGGGTTACGGTAGATGGGGGACCACCAGAAGACGACGCTCACTTTTCGTGTAGCTCGAGAAGAGCGCTTTAACAATAGAATTCTTGACTTGTTTGGGTCCCGCAGCGAAAACCCGTACGTAGACGATATTCTCATTGGTGAATGTGTGTGTGGCGGTGAGGCCGCAAAATTTCTTGATCGGCACCTGCGCCGTCGCACCCGCATAGATTTCGACAAAATTCTCGTTGCAGGAGTTTGGCGTCGCGAGCTGGAATTCGTCGATGAAGATGCCGACGCTCATCGTTGTGGGAACCTCGATGCGCCACACGCAGTCAAACTGCTTTGAGCCGTTTCGATATGTCTGAAACTTGATGGGTGGTCGAAATGGTGGATGAATGCATACGTCGTAGAGGTGTCGCATTGCGCCCAGGTCAACGTAGCCGTCCAACGCGTAGGAGTGAGCGATGTGGCAGTCTGAAATACCGTATTTGTGTCTCTGCAGCAGCAGCATTTGGAGATCAATGAAATCGAGACGTTCAGGCGTGATTTAGCAAAGAAAACGCGGGTTACAGACAGTCTGTGTGGAGCAATCGGTTAGCGTCTACGCTCACTATGAGATTTCTGTCTCTGAGATCTTGCTGTCTGTCTCGAGATCTGTCTCGCTATGAGATGACGTCATTTTGTGGTCATTTTTGGAATAATAACGAGGAAGGCAAGCGTTCTCGACCCCATTCCCACATGCAGAAAATTCAAATTTGTGCCGATTTTTTGCCAAAATGTCATCAATTAGGCGTCAAATTCGCTCTTCGATTCGAGTGCGAAGCATTCTGTCATGTCCGTTTTTGCAGATTAGTCAAAATCTCGCACATAATTGGAATCTCCCGCTGCCATCATTCCAAAAATGATTTATTTTCTCATTTTCAGCCCATTTCTTTGGCCCAAAAACCGCTCTCTCATGTGAACAGCGCGTGCGTTGCCTCGAGGGAGAGGCTATTCTCGTCAACGAAAAACAACGTTTAAGAGAAAGTTGGAATTTTGGGTAATTAAAGAGGAGCGGAGAGCGACACGAGATGACGTCATCGAGCGACCAGAACAGCTTTCGAAAGAACTATAATTCAATTTAAAGCAAGCGTTTAGAAGCTCTTTAAATCGTTCAATTACGTAGTTGAGCTTGAGAAACGTTTTTGAAAAAAAAATGAAGTTTTTGAATTTTAATTTTCGAAAACGCTGTCTATTTTACCAAAAATCTATGAAAGGCTATTAAATGCAATTATTTAAAATTTAATTAATTAAACAATCATTCTTATCGCGTAAAAGCTGACATTGCCTGAATTTTGATCTTTTGCTTCAAAAATTCCTTCATTTTTTGCTCCGATCACAAAGCACACATTGATTGCCGTTGCTCTGTGGAATTGGTCATCACTCGGTCAAAATTGCTATTTTAATGCCAAAAAGACCCAAATCGCCCAAAGCCATGGGTATTGCGAGCTCTCGGCAATGATTACACGATTACATGACAACTTTTAGGGGCAAATTCATTCCCATGGGATTGTGATCGTGATTGTGACATTTTTTGCTTCGATCACAAAGCACACATTGATTTTGCCGCCTCTGCCGCCGTGGCTCTGTGAATTGGTCATCACTCGGTCAAAATTGTCAAAATTCCAAGTTTAATGCCAAAAGGCCTGCTGCGGACCCAGATCACATAAAGTCAAGGGTACTGTAAGCTCTCGGGCAGCGATTACAGGCCATATAGCGAGTATGACAATGCACAACTCTTAGAAACTAATACTCGTTTTGAATGAATAATTTTGAAATTTAATCTTCAAAAACGCTGGCGATTTTAACTATGACTTTTGACTCTTAGCTAGCTATTAAAGCAATTATTTATCCTTTATTTTAGCTGAAACAATCATTCCTATCCTGTAAAAACACACAAAATTGACATTACCTGCAATATTGATATTTTGCTTCAAAAATCACAAAGCACACATTGATTTTTTGCCGCCTCTGCCGCCGTGGCTCTGTGGAATTGGTCAAAATTGCAAGTTTAATGCCAAAAGGCCTGCTGCAAACCCCAAATCGCCCAAACTCAAGGATACTGGTAAGCTCAGCGATTACACGCCAGGTAGCGAGTATGAGAGTTTCTATACCAAAAATGCTAAGTTGCTGTCAATCGTTTGGGCAAAATTCAGTCCCATGGGATCGCGATAAGACCCATAAATTGGACACTAGACTCATAATTGACGTTTTTCATCAAAAATAGACAAGTTCAACAATCGTCCATGACAGAAAATCAGAAAAATTGAAAAATCGCTCACCTGGTTCATATTTCGGCATCACATCCGAACGCACAAATTCGTACTCCGCGTGGAATCCGGCGTATTCGAGCAAATAGTCACTGTGGAATCGCATGTAAACGTAACCCGATGTGGCGCGAACTTCAAACTGCGGCACGTTCATACCACAGAAGCGGCCGATTAGAGGCGAGAAGCCGTAACGGCCATCTCTCACTTCCTGAAAACGCGCGTTTTTTGATGAAAACGCAATTAAAGCGGCATACCAGGAAGTCATTGGGACAGCGACTTGTGTCGTGTCGCGGGAAAGCACTTGGGAGAGTTAGTTCGTAGGAGGTTTCAATCTGAAATTGAATTTTCAGGCATTAAGTATCATCTCCAAATTTTGGGCATTCTGCTAGTGGCGGGCACTGGAGCACTCTGAGCAATTGGCGAGGCTAACCTGATTAGCTCAACTTTAGGGTCAAAAGCAATTTGGTAAAGATGTTTGTCAAAGAGAAAACGAAAAAGAAATGAGAGTGGTAAACACGTTTTTGGGCGCTTCTCGATGTGTGTGGTCACGTAAACGAAGCTGAAATTTGTATTGTGTGTTGAGGAAAGCCAAAAAAATCAATTCAGTCATTGCCTGGGCCTAAAATGAGCATTTAACAATATCGCATACTTAGTTGAGCTATAAAACCCCGTATTTAATGTCGATTTGATATAAAATTCAGTTTTATGCCTGTTGCCTCCTTAGAAGCTTGTTGAGACAAAATTGAGGCTAGAGTGAAAAGCCTAAACTTCACTGTGCATAGGCCTGTGAAGCCCTCTTGCTGAAGCCTTTTGGATTGAAGACGAATGTGAAAGTTGAAACTCAGCTACAAGGTAAAACCAAGACAAACTATAAAATCAAGAAAAAACCTCATTTTTATTGAAAAGCCCACAAGAGTGTGGCCAAGAGGCATAAACAATACTTTCTTTATCACCTTACGCGATTTGTGCTGAGAACAGGAAAGCTACCATTTAGTTGTCAATTTCACGATTTAATTTTGTAAAATTTTGATCGAAATGATAATCTAAAGTTAAATAATTAAATTTTTCAGATCAAAGTTCCATGTCTATTGCTCGTATACAAGATTGGTCAGTCATTTGGAGAGCAAAATAATGTTTTAAAACCATCGTTTCGGTTGCGTTGACTCAGAATGACAAGTTTGAGGATGACAATACAGTTAACCTTTGTATCCCCAAGGTGAGATGCTCGTTCTGCCGGTTTACAAAACGTTGCCGTTTAGGCTTGCTGATTCCTTAGAAACCTGCTACGATTAAACCGGTCAATATCGATTTGAGTGTAGTTTTGACGAAAATGGAGTCAAATCTCAAATTTTTTTACATATTTTTGTTTTGACTCTGGAACTGTCTCTATTACCATAGCTCATAAAGTTCAAACAATCGAGTTTATAGTGTAACGCTCCAGCACCATCGTTTCGAGTGCGTTGCTCTATTACGCTACGATTTGCCGACATCTCCTAGTTCTATAGCCGCAAATGACCTCCGTCCAGACATGTCTGATCTCAATTTAATCAAAAAATTGCAAAAAACTCGAGTGCACTTTAAAAAACGTTGCAATCAATGAGAACCGGAAGCGTCCGTAAATTGGCAACTTCCAGTAGACATAAAGCAATCCCCAGGGAGCTCGCGATAAGATCCATTAAACGCAAATTTATGGAAACGTTTGTGTGTTGGTCCGTCTGTCAAGAATTCGTTTAATGGAACCATTTCAGTGGCCTGGCCTTCATTTTTGAAGCAATTTCGAGGCTACAATGGATGCGAGTGTAGTTTTCAAACCAAGAAAGTCCCCTCAAAAGTCTTTTAAAATTCATCAAATTGATGAAAAGACGGAGTTTTCTGTTTTCCTGGCGTTTGGCTTCAGCGACCAAGTCTGGGGAAATTCATCTATTATTCATCTAAAGTTCATCTAAAAGATAAACATGCGACTTTCAAGCTTTTTAAGCTTCTTAGCACACAATTTCAACAGCTCCGGCTCTTTGAACATGCGAAAGCGTCATTTGAATATCATGGATGTCAAATCAGACGAATATCAACCACGTGCAGGCATAATTCAATTTTAATATTTAGGATATAGAAAAGCTTTAAAATCATTGATAATATAACTGATTTTATGGATTTCGATAAGAGTGGGTTGCGAGTGCCTCATTTGGTCTAAAAATGCGCTTTGAGGCTGATATGCGTAGATCTGTTACAAATAGGGTCATTGTTACTCTATTTCACCTCTTATCAGACTCCAACTCTCTCTACTGGCCCATTGCTCTTATTTTTAGGAGTATAACACGCATAAAGACTCATCTAAGCGATCTGCATGACCGCACGCATTGCATTACAACAGTGTTTTCGTTGCAGAAGACACCGAAAAGTCTCCAAATTCAAATTCTTCCAAATCTGATGGAAATCCAAAATTTTATATTTTGCGCGATCGGATCTTTCTAATCATCAAAAACCTCAGACGGGTAAACGGCAAGAAAAGTAATCGTCACTTCGCACCGATTCATTCGGTGCTTGCCCACCCCATCACTGAGCGATCGCACACGAGCAGCGGCGTGAGAGAGTGCAGACGAGCAGAGAATACGAGTTTACAGATCAACTCACAGCGAGCAAAGGTGTTTGGTCAACGCGCGCGCTTGGTCTGTTGGTTGACGATATCGATTCTCAGATTAAGACGTCGTTTTTAACACAAATGTGGCCCTAATGGGTTACGGTAGGTCACTCAAAATTTTAGTTTTAAAGTCAAAAAACTGATTAGCTAAGGAAATCGATTTCTACACTATAAAGCGCTGTTTACTTGAAAACATGATCGTTTTGTCGTGGGTTACGGTAGTTTTTAGACTCATTTTTTGAAATTTTGCATTTGTACGAGCATTTTTTAAACCAAAACTGTTCCCACTACGGGTTACTGTAGGTCAACAGCTAATAAACTGTCTGTCTTACTTGGATTACTGTAACCTCCGCTTACCTGAAACATTTCATTAAAGTGAATGATCACATCGTAGTGCGGCGGCGCGTAGATCACCCTCACGCAGTCCAAACCGGGCCGATACCGATCCGGATAGCCGGGACTCGCAAACTCGTTCATCGCCGACATTCCACCGGCGTTGAACTCGCGACACGGATCGAGCGCCGCAGCTGCTGCTGCCGCTGCAATTTAGTCTCGTCACTCCCAGAGGACCCCAAAAACCGCCACCAACTCGTTGAATTCTCGTTCACGTCGATTGCCGTTGTCGTCGTTGTCGCCATCGCAGGCACGAAGATCAACAGTAGCAGTAGGAGGAGAGGTAGGTGTGGAAGCGCTAGTAAACGTAGACCCGAAATCGTGGTGGTTGTGACCGCCGCCGACGTCGACGCAGCAAAACATCGGCGAACGTTCATTAGCCTCGGCGGCACTCATCGGCACAAATTCCCGAAAATGGCCGCTGACATGCTCGCACAGCCGCCGCCTCTCTGTGTGGGCTGTCGGGTGGGTCCTGCAACGAAGAACGAACAGAGAAAAGCAATCTTTTAGTGAAGAGGGAGAGGAGGAGGAGACCAATTTGTTAAGGAGAGCGAGCGAGCGGAGGAGCACCGCGACAAGCGACTACATTTTTGAGTTTTACGAGTGCACGCGCGCGCGCGCGTCTGACTCAATTAAGGAGATGTCGAGGAGGAGGAGGGCTGAAGCGGAGGGTGGGGCCAAACGCTGGAGGGCAGTTGAGGCGAGCAATATGTGATTACGCTTATTCAATAGAGTTTTGGAGGGCCGAATTCAGGCGGTGTGAAGAGTCGCTTTAGGGGGAGGGAGGGGAGAGCGGGAAAGAGAGGGAGGGAGGGGAGGACAAATGGATTTGGTGGAGGGGACAAAGGCGTTCCGATGGAGTGCACTTTCTGTAAATTGCGACTGAGAAAATTGGTGAACTGCGCGGGGCTTTCGAACCTTTCGCACTGAAATCGGCCGCTATTCGCGTATCCTTGACTGTATTCAGTACAACGCAACCAGAAATGACTAAACTTGAACTCTGTTCGATGGCAATTACGCCATTTTTGAGCAGAATTTTGACATTTTCTGTGTGGAAATTGACAAACAGAAGCGTAAAGCTCTTTACTTTCACTCCAGCCGGCAATTTCATCGCACCAACACAACAAATCAGAGATGCGTTTCGCCTCGCTCAAGCGATGATCAGTGCGAACCATATTCATGATGTAGCTTACGCTACTCCAACTTCACAGCGACGCACTTCCACAAGGAAGCACTAGAAGCATTAGGTTGTGAAACTTCTAAGCGATGAAACGGATTCTCAAAGATGAATTTTCCGTCAATTCTTCTGCACAATCCTCTCTCCTCCATCTCCATCAAACGGCCCTCTGTGGAGTCATCGAAATAAGCTTCAATGTCGATCTTGTTCTCGCTGGGGCTTCGGAGGAAATTCTGAGCGATTCTCTCCATCACATCGTAAGAGAAAATGCAATGTGTTCGAAGCCACGTTATCTGACCTGATCTCAGGTGGTCAGCAAAGAATGCAATGTCGTTGTTGTCAAGTACGACATGAATGACGCGGATTTTTGTGGGGATTCTTCTTGAAAACTGCTTTTGCAGCAGTCGGTTGAATGCCGAGTGATAAGTCCAAAAGTTAATATTCGAAAAGCTGCGTTGTTCGAGCCAACTGAGGAGCATCGCGCCTTCCGGGGAGTCAAATCCGCGCGTTTCTTGAATGCTGAAGAAAACGAAAGGTTCGTTTGCTAGAAAGGAGACGACTTTGAGGAGTTTTTCCATTCCTACACCGCTCACGGGCTTTGGTTTCTCATTGCTACCGTTGATTACGATAAGTTCAATCTGGAAATTCTTGAAATCGGGATGCTCCAGCAACTCGCTCAGAGCCAAATCCATTCCAATTTCGGACCCTAGGTAGAAGTTGTAACTCCAATCGCCAGTCGCGTCGGAGAAAACGTCGAAACGAACAAAAGTGTTTCTTGAAAACGTCCATTTGAGGGTTGAGAAAACAGGCTTGACGCAGCGGCATCTAACGGATTCGCAGCATTTCCACACTGCCGCCACGCGTTCGCTGAATTCGAGGGGAACCGCGTCCATTCTGAGATTGAATCCCTGATCGGATGATTTGCTTTATAGTCCAACGCGAGAACTAGAAGCGATGCGGTCAGCGTCAGTTTGTGAGGCGTTGCTGCGGTCGCTTCGAGACGCCGGTCGGTTGATCCTGGGGTTGATCACCATATTGCGGCAAGCAACCGATAAATGATTATGGCTCCTTCAGGTCCTTCGTAGTGGTTTTTGAGAATAACCGCTCCGGCCGTCGCTCCAGTGCCCAGGCTCGCCAGATTCCTCTCTTTCTGACCATTCTGCACCTCTGCCAGCACTTCAGGACCATGCTGCACTTTTGGTTCAGTCATCTGCAAATTAAGATTTAAATTAGGTCATATTCAACGAAACATCGGCGCGATGTCTTTAGCGCGAAGTTGAAGTTTAAGTTGAAAATTGGTTTTACTTTTGACTTGATTTCTATGACAGAGCTCACTTCATCTGCGCCTTGAGCAATTTTTAAGCGTTAGAGGAGGAAATCCTGGGCGCGCACTTGTTAATCTTACGTCATGTTGTTGGAAAATAAGTTGTAAACTTAGTTTTCAGTCTTCGTGCTGAGCTAACCATGCTGTAACTGCCTTTGGCTTAGGCCCAGGACTAGGAGCTGCCGCAGGGTTTGCCTAGTGAATTTTGCGCGAGCGGAGCGAGGCCAAAATTCACAATGTTAACTGGAGGCTTCGTCCTAACTTTGTCCTTGACCCATTTAGAGCAAATATCATAAGTTTTTTTAAGTCTTGAGAGAATAGTTTTTATTTTAGTTTTCATTAGTTTTCTGAACATCCGAAAAAAGTTACAGTTGTTTTGGTTTAATGGTAAGACCTCGCGCCAAAATGTCCTGCGCCCAAGTGTCTCTGCGCCGAAGTGTCTTCGCGCCGAAACGGCTGCGCCAAAATGGCCGGCGCCGAAATTATTTTTTTTTGTAAATCGTACGGCGCCGGCCGAAGATGCTGAAGCGGGGGGGGGCGTAGCGGACCGAAGATTAGTCACTGAATGTATTATATGAAGTTCGTCGCCATTGTTGATTTTGAACTCGATTTGCTATAGTAAGAAATTAGAGATTCCTCCGGTGACTCTAAGGTGGGTTTCCCTTTGATGAGTGTTTATTGGATGCTCGCTCGGGGTCCCGAGTGATGATAACATGCTAACATGCCAGCACAAATCCGGTCAATTTGATCTTCTTCAAACTCAAGAATTCAAAGGGGAGCTTGCAAAGACGCTGCGGAGCGATCGAGTCAACCAGGTCGCCATCACGCCATTTCGAACTTCCGCCAGCGCGCTCTTCAGGACCATGCTGGTTCAGTGATCTGCAAATTAAGATTACGGTAATACACTATTGATGTTACTGTGTTGTAGATGTTGAAATACATATTTATGGCGTTTTATGTTTGAAAATGAATTTCAAATCAAAATCAATGGTTAGGCTAAACGGCGAGCAATAGAACCACTGCAGTTCTTTGAGGTTCTCTTTATTTTTTTTTCATATTCATACATGTTTAGGGCATTTTATGTTTGAAAACAAGCTGAACTGATGGATCAGAAACGCGGGAAATTGCACAACATTGACATCCCGACTCGTAGAACTGAACGCAGCTGCCCGGAAAGGATTCGTTGACTTGGAGTTGAAGTTGGCTGAACGGCAAAGGCGCCGTCCATTCCAATATCACCGTTTTCGATGTTTGCAACGTTTCCATCCATTTGTGGACCAGAGCAACGTTGAAATTCTCGTCGTTTCGACTCAGCACCAGCTCCTCGAAGGTCGGTTTGGCGAAAATCTTCAAAATCTCTTTTTTTCGGTCATCCAAATCGTCTTTGTCGGCCATTTCAAGCTTCTTCAGAGCTCCGTTTGAGTGCTGCGCTTCCAGATACTTTTTGTCAGGCCTGCACAGCTTCACAACTGACGGTTTCAGGCCATAGAATATGACAGGAACGCTCTGCTCAGCCGTAAACTGAAAGTCCCGACTTGGTCTGCAGCGCCTGATCGCCCAGAAAATGGCGCCTTCTTCCAGAATACAGCAATTCAGTGAATGCACAAATCCGGTCAATTTGATCTTCTTCAAAGTCAGGAATTTGAAGGGAAACTTGCAAAGACGCTGCGGATCAATTGAGTCAACCAGGTCGCCATCGCGCCAGAGGCCGAAATCCACCAACAGACGACTTGCATCGCTGCAATCGACGGTGATTTGAAGGTCAAATCGTTGGCGAAAATGCACTTCGGCGTAGTGTTGAAACCAGCTGCCGTCGTCGAGTTTGATCAGAAGCGGCAGAGCGTCTCTGGGCACGTAGGTCACGATCATGTCGATGACTTCTACGGGGAGTCCATCCATCTGGTCAATTAGCTTCTTCAGCTCGTTTCTGAGACTTTCCTGAACATTGAAGGTGGAAGCGGCAGTCTGCTGTGGCTTACGTTTTCGATCATAGCAGAG